>JAEKOY010002406.1:0-13049 GCA_021234595.1 Delia radicum | reverse complement strand
CATCTTCGGCCGGATGAAGGTGGTATATATAGTAAGGAGAATGGATAGAGTGAAGTATTTCTACAACGATTTAGAAAACCAAGACACTTGAAAGCTTCTTTCGACACTTGAATTGATGTGATCTATCCAACGGACATCACACTATATGCTTATGCCCAGAACATCAAGAGTATCTTAATCCTATAACGAACACCATCCATATACACAGATAACATAGTTGAGTCCACGGACCTATGGGTCAACGTACAACATGGGTGTTTAGCATGACCCCACACTGATATTGTCGAAACAACATATTAAGTGTGTCCTTCATAAAAGTTAATTGAAATTGTCGATCAGAAACAATTTAGAATGTTTTTTACTTCTTCCATAGGTAATTCCTTAATAGTTTTTTCTTTAAATCCGTAATAATTTAAAACTGCATTTAAAGCATTTCGAATGGTGATGGTGTAACTTTCATAATATAGATCTACTACACTATACTTATAACACAAAAATTAGATTCTAAAATTTTCTTTACTTCCTAGACATTGTTAAATTCAACTATTAAATAAATGTGAACAATTTATTTAAATATGAACGAAATTATTAATATTCAATGTCAAAACCGCCACTTCTCTTTTTTATAATAGTGTAAAAAAAACTAAAGACGAACGATTTTAAAAAGTTCAAAAAAATATATTCTTCAGTAGAGAAAAAAGTAAAGCAAAAATAAATCAATTTGAACAGTTTTAAAAAATTAAAATTTTCCAAGATATATTTGCCAATACCATTTTTTTTAGCCAAATAAGAAATTTTGTATTTTCTCCTTGTAAACGATTTTAGCGAAAAGTTTCGTGGTTGAATATCTGAAATTTTAGTCCGCATCGGTCAAAACTTAGCATAGATTATTGGATCTCATTTTATTGGGATGTGCAAATTTGATGAAAATCGGTTAGTAATAAGATAAAGTTACCTACAAATGAACCACTTACATATATTAAAAGTGTATAAGTCCATTTTCCAAAAAATTTTGATAATGATGAGGTTCAATAGTACACTCAAAAAAAAAAGTTTGTAAAGTCAGCAAAAAGTTTTGCTGAGTCAGCAAAATTTTAGTCAGGAGGATGCTTGCAAAAAGTTGCTAATGTCAGCAAAATCTTTTGCTGAAAATCAGCGAGCTGATTTTAGCAACAAAATTTGTAGATTCAGCAAAAGGTTTGCTAACACTTAGTAGATTAGAAATAAAAATGCCTTGCTAAAAATTAATAATTTTTTGCTGAATTTTAGTAGACTGAAAAAAAACGCAAAAAATTTGTAGAAAAGTTGTAATTTAGTTAATTTATTTGCTGAAAATCATAAAAACATATTTTTGTGATTCTTTTAAAATAATTTACTATAATAACGAAATATAAAAATTTTCATTTTCCCACATTGACGACATGAATAATTTAACAATCTGAAAATATATAGAAATAAATATATATAACATAACAAAAACATTCTTTCAATTACTTACATCAATGGTTGTCTAAATGATGATATCGGTTAAAGGACGCTTCTGCCGATGATAATTATAGAAACGAAACGAAAAAATAAACAAAAACAAACCAAACGAAAAAACAACCCTTTTTTGCAATAGAAAAAAGGAACCATAAAAATCTACATAAGATGTGTCTTTGTCTTTCGCTTACTCTGTCTACATTTCTGTATATGTTTGTTTGCAATTTGACCACACTATTATTAATCTATAAGTTATATATAATAATAAGTTTAAATAAATAAATATTTTATTTTTGTCTTTTATTTAATTAATAGACAATTATTTTCACAAGCCGGTGACAACTCAAAATTTAAGTTGTTTTAATCCTCAATTTTGTTTTATGTATGAAAAGAGATACAAAAACTTCCGTGGTTGATTTTTTTATATGTCTTATTAGAGTTGTACTTTTTAGTATAATTTTCCTCTTCTCTACTACATCTTGACATGCCGCGACATCTACTTCATTCTGCGTATATCTTTCAATCTGGTTGTCGTCCACACTATTAATGTGCTTATCAGCACAATTTTTTTTTAGCAAAATTAATTAGTAAAACATTAGTATATTAGTAAAGCATTAGTATAAAACAGTTAAGTACTGAATAAGTATAACAACAATTTTAGCTGAAAACACGATTTTAGCAAAAAATTTGCTAAAATTAGTATACCTGATTTACAAGACGTTTTACTACTTTTTCTACTAACTTATTTTTTAGAGTGTATTCAATGGCTTCTACTCACAGCACACAATTATTTGTGAAAATATTAAAGATCGCTTAAATTTGAGCTGAATTCTTGTGTTGTAAGTTATTTTTAATAACACGGAAATCTTCCCAATAAAAGTGTTGTTTGGGTCTTATGAGCGTTGATCTCCAGATTTCAAATCTGTTAAAATTTTTAAAGGACGTATCATTTTCGCTAAGCTTGCAATTTCGTTATTTCGTGGGTGTTAGTGTTAAGGGAACATCAAGAAAATAAAATTTTGCGATTTAAATTTGTTTTTCAAAATTCTAAAAATTAAGTAAAATAAACAGACTAATTTGTTAAATGATTTAAATATAAAAACCGTGATATTGCAGAACTGCAAATGAGAAAACAAATAGGTTTGCCAGATTTGGATTCAGCAAGCTTAGTGTATTAAAAATATGTATTTCAAAGACAGGTTATTTATTAAGACTTGGTTCTAAATTTCTTTAAAATTAATTCTTCTATATTTTTCCATCTTGTGTTTTCTATAAAAAAAAAAATACAGGGTGGCTGACTAAAGCCGCTACAGAAAAAGCGTAATAACTATTTTTAGGAGTAATTAATCGATTAAATTTTTTTTGGTTTCATTGCCTGGTCTTTTATTTTAGGAAAAAGGACGATTGGCTTAATGAAACAAAAATTTGATTGTGCTGTATCCATGCATTGGATGCTGTCGTTTCCGCCTAAACTGAGTTTAGGCATTTTATTGCATGAAAAAAACTTTTTTTTTGAAAAATTTCGATTTACGAGTATTGTTCAGATTATTATAGTATTAGGTCTAAATGTTATTTGGTGCAATTTGAGAAATCTCGGCTAGCTTAACTCATGGCGCCCCGCTACCAAGCTTTCGATTTTCGAAAATTTGGCTTAAATTACTTTAATAAAAATATGTCTTGCGACATATCATTTTTAATAAATTTTTTAATCGGACTACGGTTTGGGAGATATTGCTTTTAATTTTCCCTAAAATGGCGTCTTTTTTCCTCTATTTTAGAAATTTTTAAAAATTATTTTAGAATTTTTGTTTTTTCACTCAAATACCTACTTGTAATCATAATTATGATCATAATTATATCTGAAAAGAGAAATGGTTTATCAAAAAATATATTGTAAAATTAATTTTAATTTTGTTTATATATATATTTCAGATACTTCTTAGCCAAGGGTTAAGTAATCCGATTTTTCTTAAATTTCGCACCACAAATCCATTGGACCTAGTGCTACAACAATGAAAATATTAATTAATGAAAAAAATATTAAAGAAATATTCCTTCAATAATCGTGTGTATCAAATTGAAAAACATAACAATTTTATTATATAAATTTTCTGCTTTTCCTAGATATTTATAGGTAAATCGACTAGTTATCCTTCAACCAATATTGACATATTAAGCTCAAATGAAAAGTAGTTTCGTCTACTTTGCAAGTGCAAAAATAAAATTTGTATGACGGAAGAAAAGAAACTCAATTTTGAGTACAAATCAAGTCACAATATATCGAAATCGCCAGTCCGATTTTAAGTTTTTTTTAAATATTCGTGCTTAGCATTGTCAAAATTAATCAAAATGATGTCTCGCAAGACATATTTTTATTAAAGCCGTTAAGAAAAATTTTCATAAATCGAAAACTTTGGTAGCGGTTGGCACTGGTTAATGCTATCCGATTTTTCTCAAAACTTTAGACCTAGCGCTACAATAATCACAACAATAATTGATAAAAATGGAAAGTTGAAAAAAAAAAATGCGCTCTACTGTACATACACAGGACAGCAGTAAGTGTTTTTGAGTCATCACTTATTTTGTAGGTTTTAGCATTATCTACCTTTGACCATAAATAAATTTATATAAAAATTTTGTACACAAAGGTGCTGAGAACAAGAAAGGACTGAATTTGGAATCACGTTATTTTCGAACACAAACGAATTTTTAGTTGAAAGAATAGTTTATCATTGGGACAAACTACAAAACAACATTTTAAATTTAAAGTCGGATTAATTTTTAAACATTGGTTTTCAAATTTTAAGTATGCAAACACTACAAAATGATTTGTTTTTTTAAACATTTATGTTGATTGAAAACAAACTACAAATAGTTTTTTTTTTTTTAAATTTTGTACCACTGTATTTATTTTTATTTAATTTGTTAGAGCCTCAAAATATGCATATTATTTTAATATAGCTTAATTTAACTTAATAGAGAACTGCAAATGATTTAATTTTGTTATAAATACAAATGTTAAATTTATTAACAGGGATGTAAGCTATTTATTAAAATAATTTTTAAGTAAATTAAATTAAAGTAAGTTAAGATTTCTGTTGCCATTACATATGGCAACCAAGACAGCAGCATTAAACGAGACATTTAAGGTGTTAACGAACAAATTAAGTTTTAATTTTAATACAAGTCTTTGTCTCTTTTACATAATTTTCAAACTATTTGATATACTTTTAGAAAGTTGTATTATAAGTGCACTTTAGAAAATATTTGCGCTAAAGTGAGCATTTAAAGTTATTTTGAAAGTATTTAACTTTTTGTATTAGTTGACACAGAAAACGATATTTTGAAAAATAAATAGCCGGCTAAAAATTTGCATATATGGATCCATAAATGTTCCATTTATGTTTGTACATTTACATAAGCACACGCTGGGAACTTCAGCTGTAAATATTTGTAGTGTTTGAGTTGTAATACAGTTTCTTTGTTTTTAATGTAAATTTCAGTTATTTGCAAAACAAATTAAATTTGTTATTAACCTTGTAGTTCAGTTAAAAAACAAACCACATCAAATGACTGTTTTTATGATTTTACATTATTTTTTACAGTAGTTTTTTTTGTTATTTAAAAAATAAATGTTTGTTTATTTTTTACTAACATGTGGTTCATTTTTACAACAATTGTGGTTCATTTTTCGAACATTAAAAAACAAATGACAATGTTAGTTGAATTTTGTGAAATGTAAATCATTCTTTCTTTAAGTGAAATTTTATTTGTTTTTAACTACATTTGCTGTTGTCTTTACCTACATATTATTCTAAGTGTATGTATATTCCTACATGGATACATAAATCTCCATACATGCATGTGCGTCATTTTTTGTATGAAAAAAAATTTCAATTTATTGTTCAGATTATTATAGTATTTGGTCTAAACTTATTTGGTGCAAATTCGAATAGCTTTAAACCCATGGCGACTAACTCAATTTTTCGATTTTAGAAATTTTTCTTAAATTGCTTTTATACACATAATTTTCTTATTAATCTTGGCATGCTGAACACAAATACTTTACAAATTTTGAAATCGCTCCAACGGTTTTCGAGATATTGCCATTCGATTTTCACTAAAAATTTCGTCTTTTTCCTCTACTCCAGACATTTTTTTTAAAATCATCTTGGAATTTTTGGTTTTTGCAGTCAAATACTACTCAAAACATGCTTTCATTTGAACATAACAAGGTCTGAAATTATAGATGATATACTACAAAATATATTTTTTAAAATTAATATGAATTTTTTTTCCACATATCAGTGGCTTTTTGCGCAGGTCAGAAAGGTTTAAGTAATCCAATTTTATTAAATTTCGCACCACAACACTTATGGGCCTATTGCTACAACAATCGAAACATTATTTAATGAAAATCAAAAATTAAAGTAAATATTCCTGCAATAATCATGTGTATAAAATTGAAAAGCATAACAATTTTACTTAGTAAATTATGTGTTTTTCTGTATATAAATTGATAAAATTTAGATAAATACATTCAAATATGTTTAAAACTTGTTTGTTAATCAATACCAACAAAGTTCCATTTAATTGAAGTGTTTTTCCTGCGTGTTCAAAAATGTATTTCTTTATTTTCCCCATAGTAAATACATACACAATTAATTTTTAATAAATTTAAAAAATATTTAACTTCGGATTGAATTTTCGGAAAATTTTGATATGAATGCGATGGTTCTTTGCTAAATTAATTAAGTGAAATATAAATTAACATCATGTGTTAAATTTTTGCAAATTCGATTAAGGGATTTTATAATATTCTCAGAAAGGAAAATAAGTGAAGTTTTCACTTCAATTGCAAGGATATCCTACATCCTTCACCCACTCGAAATTAATGATAAGGTTTTAATACTCATCGTCCATACTTAAAACCCATATTAAAAGTTATTCGTATCTTATTCAGGCAATAAGAAATTTTAAAGAAAAAACTAGATTTTTGGTAAAAGTTAAATACGATTATTTCGAAAAGTGTAGCTAATATTGAAATTTGTTGTTCACATTCGTAATCTACGTCCTAAAATCTATCACAATTAATAAGTCGCATCTCCGATGCATTTTCAGTGTTAAACAGTGTTAAACAGTGTTATTTAACTTTTTCCCGTTTTCCCAGCAATTTAGAAACCTTACCCGGATTTCCTGAAGAAATTTTTCTAGACCCGTACCTGTAAAAAAATAGCTCGATTTTTTGGGTCATATAGCCATCCCCAGGGAGTCTGTGAGGTTCAATGTCAAAACTTAAACTTAATGTTATTTAAATTATTGCCTGTTCCAAATTTCATTGCAATCGGACTACTAACAAGGGTAGTATCCCGATGGATTTTTTCCGATTTAATTGAAATTCAGGTAAATATTATGTGATAGAGAAACAAGGGACACGTATTGTTTTTAGCTGCTCAATCTCATATTTAGGAGCTAAACAGCAGGGTCGAAAGTACCCCATTTTGCGATTTTCAGTTTATTTCGTATACTTTGAAACAAATTTTAGGCCAATAAGGTACCAAATGAAATAGTTTTTGAAGACGAATTATCTGCAGAGCTTTAATGATTTTTCAATTCTACAGAATTCAATATTGTTCATCACTCGATTTATTCAATACATTAATTCAATCGTTGATAATTCAATTGTTGTTTTTACTCAATCGATTTATTATTTGAGAATTCAATCTTCATTCGATTTTGTTTCAATTTTAAAATTTATGAAACAAACAACAGACTAATTAGTTTTTGTTTTAGGGAAAACTATTGAAGTTGACAATTGTCACCAGAAAAGACATAAAATCTAAATTCAATGTATTTTATGCAAAAACTATTTTCTAAAAGATAAAAAACAAAAAAGCGAAAGTAAAAAACTTGAAAAATAACACTTTTTAAGGAAGTTCCAAGTAAATAGAAAAAATAATATTTTATTAGTATAATAAGCATTTTAAGTCAGAAAATCTTAAAATAGCAATTAAAAGTCTAAAAATCTTAAAAGAAATTCAATTTAAAACTCATAGCAATGCAAGTAGTTAGGGAAGTTCTTACCAAGTACTTTCAAGCTTAAAGAAGTAGTGCCTAATAGGTTCGATTCAAAACTGTCTGAAAGTCACTTTATTAGAATATGATTTTACAAATTATTATCGTACTATTTTAAGTAGATAAATAATTTTGACTCACACTCACTCACACTCACTCACGCACACGAGAGAAATTCCACTCACGAGCATTTTAAACTACTCGCTCACGTGGGTAAATGTAAATTCAGTTTTTACTCACACGTGAATCATGCAAATTCCCGAAACCTTAAGGCGACTATGAATGTTTAACTCAAAATTTCTCTGAATATATAATTTTGTCATTCATTTTAAAAATGCAAAAACATTAAATCGGATATAAAATTAAAATATTTATTTAAAGAGAAATTTTTTTTTTGTAAAATTCTACTCACTTACACTCACTCACCTAAAAATTTGGCTCACACTCACTAACGTATAATATTTTCCTACTCACACCAACTCAAGCTCACGTCAGTAGAATACGTTTTCACTTACACTCACGCGTGAATCACACAAAATTATGCTCACGTGTCCATCTCTAATTTCAAGTAATTAGTATTATGCGTGACTTCGTATTCCCCTGATTATGTAAGGCGTAGATGTTTTACAGAAAAGCCGTTATAAAAACAATTATTGCAATATTTAACAGACAAGTAAGACTTACATATATCGCTCATTTACTGCAAGACTGACATAACTCCAAAAACACGATTTTGCAGAAAACGAGTTTAAAGTTTTCTATTTGTTCTCTATTTGTTTGGTCACGTTTTTATAAATATGGGGTTTTTAATGCATTTTTTAAAGAAAAAATAAAATATATTATCCTTTATCTCGAATTGTATACATGATATTAATATGCATTTTTACACAATATAAAGCATGATATAACTAATAAATATGCTTCATTAACTCAAAAATCGCATTTTTTTTTGACTTATGACAGTCTTGAAGTAAATGAGCGAATATTTATTCCAAATTACATTAGATTTGCCAAGACAATTTTAGTTTTTATTAATTTTAATTTTAAAAATGAATGAAAAAAAAAATCGAATGATCGACTGAATTCCCAAATTGTAATTGATTGAGTAAAAAATCGATTGAATTCAAAATGATTGAGTTTAGATGATTGAATTTTCGAATAAATGGCCGTTTACGTACGACTACTTTTTTGTGAAATTTTCAAATATTTTTCATATTATTTTGAAACGCAAATTTTCAAGATCCCCTGGGACTAGCTTTACTAAACTAGCTATCTTATACCAAGATTGGTTGAAAGCGGAAATGGTGGAGCAAAACGATTGGTTGATTTTATATGTTTTCTCTCCATAGGAACACCGAATAAAATAAAATATTGTGTACAACAACAATTTTGGCATAAAAAATTAAACTTAATTTTTTTTTTTCAAAGTTTCCTCCACAAAGACTTGAGCATTAGCCGCCACTGACAAGTTACTATATAGGCAATATGGATATAATAATTTGTTTTTTTTTGAGTACTCAAATACTACGTACAAATAAATGTAATTTTCGTTAATTTCAAGCATGTTTCCATACAAAAATTTAATAATTTAGACACCTTCTTTTAAACATTAAACGTAAGATTGTGCAGCTAAGAAATACGTGTTCGTTATAAGTTTCTCCTCTATCACATATTCGAATTTCATTAGTATCGGAGAGAACCTATCAGAAGACTCCCCCTGTAAGTAAAGAATGGCCTAATTTTTTCCAACCATTTGTGATATGGTAGTTACAACTGATGGCATGGTAGTTACACTGATAGAAATTTGTGCGTAGTATTAATGATTCCTTCATTAATCCAATGAATTTTTCATAAAAAAAGTCTCCACAGAAACGTTTCATTGAGTCAATGAAATGTGTTTCATTAAATCAATTCCAATGAAAATTTCATAAAGTATATGAAATTTTTTTCATTAATCCTAGCCTAATCGTTGCTAAAGCTCATACTTTTGGACGAATTCGAAAAAGATAAAATTGAAAAGTAGCTGATTAGATTTCAGATCGAAAATTACAAATTTGAAAATAAAATTTTTTTATCCATAAAAAAGAAATATTTTACTTATTGTACTTTTTTAAATATTTATATTAAGAACTTTAATGATTGAAAAAAAATCTTTTAAATATATTAACCAGGTATTAAAATATTAAAAGCTGAACTAAAAAAAACAATTTTAATTTATTTCTGTTTTTATTGTTTTAATTTTACAAAATTGTTCAATCTTTATTTACATTTTTTATAATTTGTGTTAAAGATGACATATTTCTTATATGTCGGTGCAAAATATGTAATTTTTTATCAATCTAGCTTGGAATTCTGTAGAACGACAGTTATAGTCCACTTTTTGTAGTTAAATTACGACCATATTCGATAACAATGTTAAATATTGTTAACAATGTTGTTAAAAAACAAAATTTATTATCGTTTAGCATAACGTTTTTGTGTAAAATCGTCAAAACGATAACAATTTAGGTTTCGTTTGAACAAAAACTATATAGTTTTTCTTAGAGAATCTGTTCCCTGGAATTTAGTGACCAACTACACTGATAGAAAAATGCATCTTCTTATTGATGATGCCCTAACATCAGAATTGTGACATCAATGTTATTACAAATGACATCAATGATGCAATAAGTGACATCAATTTAATGACGAACGTTATCATATAATTTTGTCATATTTTAGCGTCATCCGTGCTATGACAACAGTGACATCAATTCGATGCCACATTTTGTGCATTAATAACAGGAAAAGTATGAATAAAGAATAAAACTAAATAACGTTAAAATGTTTGTAAAGTGTGTTTAGTAAAATGTTAAGTTTCATTCCTTATTTTTTGTTTTAGACGCATTTCGAAAACTTGCCATAAGATACATCACATTGATGTACATCCGTTGTCAAATAAAGAAGCACTTTATACAATATATAACATTTATATTGATGACATGTAATCATTATAAAGCGTCCGACAAATAACTTTTTTTTTTGAAAATGCTATAAAAAAAACTACTAAATATTTTCTCAATTCTTTTTTTATTTGAAAGTACAATCCTTCCGGTTAATAATGGAAAATAATTTCATTCAAATAGGCTGGCCATGCATCGATCGGTCCAATTATGGCCCAATTATGCCTCTGGACAAAATCCGCACCAAACAGTGACTCGTTTTGGGTTTGTATCGGCATTTCAATGTATGCGTGCGGGTTTTCTGTGCCCCAAATACGACAATTTTGCTTGTTTACATACCCGCCAAGATCAAAATGAGCTTCATCTGAAAAGATGATTTTTCTGGCAAAATCGGCATCATTAATTTCGCACACATTCTGAACATTACCATAATTTTCAAAGTAATGTCGCAATATTTCCCAGCGTTGTTCAAGCGTATACACAACCATATCCGTTCAGCGAAAGATAAAACTAATTATCTGTCATCGCAATGATGACATTTTTTTTTATTAAATTGACTCCGATTCGTCATTTATGTGATGCGATGTCTCATCCCATTGATGACACAATTTAAGTTTTCGACCCTGATGACAATTTGGTTAAGTTATGTTAAGGCTGACATCACCGAGATGACAAGTGTCATGGGGTCAAAAACGAAGACATTTGTCATAGAAACTGATGTCAAATACATTAGGGTTATGACGGTTTTTCTATCAGTGTATTCAAATTCGTAAAAATTGTTAGCTCTAGGCAAATTTATTAAAAAAAAATTATTTATATCAAAGTTTTGGTTAATTCTGTTTAAATGAAATTTTTCAGTTTTTTTATTTCAAAAAAATAGTACAAAAAAAAATTTTTTTTTCTTATTACAACTCAAAATTTTATTGAAAAAAAATTTGAAAAATTTTTCATTGATTTAATGATTTTTTTATGAAATTATGAAAAAATAGTGAATTTTTATCGTTGATCATAAATTTATGTGTGAGATTTTATTTGTTCGGTTTTAGATCATGACAAATTTTCTCTAAATTAACAGAAAAAATTATATTTTTATATGATAATTACTTTGACTATTAGAAAAAACACAGAAAAAGTTATTAGACACTAGCATGAATGGAATGCATTTTCTGACCCACTACGGTCTTCATCAACATTCTTCGTGCCATTTAGTGTTAATCGTAAATATCATCTATTTAACTCACATGTTAAAGAAATTGGGTAACGTTAAATCCCACATTACTCTGTGTGTTGAGTTAGAATGAAATTATCACGAACGATTTCTATTTATAGTGTGTTTGTCTTTTCTCTAGTCATTATCATAGTTGCCAGTTTAACTTTCAGTTAAAACTTTGAATGGCAGTTCTTTCTCTAATGTCATCATATACTACTATCCTTCTACATTAGCAAAGCATATCAACAAACATTAAAGATTTTATTAATACATATGTCGAGCATATACATATACATAGCATATAAAAAATCATAAAAAATGTTTATGAAAAAAAAAATCAGTATTAATGAATTTTCATTCAGTAAATAAAACTTTTCCTTAACCAATGAATCGATTTTAATGAATCGTTTCATTAATATACGAGGAAAATTCTATCAATGTACAATTTTAATAAATTCATGTGGCATTAAAGTTACATCAAAATGTTAATGAACCTGAAACAAAACGAAAAATTACAAGGTTAAATAAATTCTAAATGAAAGCAAAAGTTCATAAACACAATCAAAAAGCAAAAAACTTCGTTTTCATGTCAATACTACAATATTTAAAAAAGATACATTCATTACAAAAACCAGTTTAAACTTTCGTTGATATTGAATTTCCGTAACATGAGATCAATGAACGGGACACTGTTGTATTCATTTCATTTGGATGAAGACCACATTATGAAGTTCAGTTGCATAAAATAAGGTTTTGAGGTTACTCTTACTTACATGAATTATGATGCGTCTAAGAAAAGTGGAACACCTAGAAATGTGTTAAAAAAACTTGGCATAAAATACGGTTTTATGTTAATGTGATTATTTTTTGACACTTCAATATGATAAGACCATTTATTATATAGTTTTTATACGGTTATTAATAGCTCATTTTTTTTATATAAATATATTATTTTCTGGTTTTATCAAAAATGTGATGTATTCATTTCGGCATCTTTGGTGGTTTCGTATTTGACAGACTTCAAAACTAAAACAAGTTAATTAACATGCATAATGATACCGGTTAAAAAAAAAAAAATATAAACAAATTTTTAAATAAATATTTATGTTTATTCTTTTTTTTTTATTAGTTTGTTTAAACATGACATGTTCGTTTTTTGTTAGTTTCAGTATGTAACCAAAGAATTAGGAAATGATAGGAACTTTATCGATAAGTATCGATCAGTGCATATTAATAATATACAAATGATGTTTTCCAAGCAACAGTCCTGCTGGTTTCGGAGACAATATCGTTGAATATTGATATTCATAAATTTGAAAATACTTGCATGTTAAAACTAT
>JAEKOY010002405.1:0-13055 GCA_021234595.1 Delia radicum | reverse complement strand
ATATATTGTATTCATATAAGACATAATTATATATTGTTATATATAACACTATACATAATTATATATGCGCAGATGTCAAAACTTCTTTCCTTTTTTTTTTTAACTTTTATTAAAAATAATATATGTCGTGGGATTTAAGTAGATCTAATTTAATCTAAAAAGATCGCATTGGATACCCAAAATTACTTATCTTTTTGGATCTAATTAGATCCAAGTAGACCTAAATTAATCACATTGGATATATTGGGATCCATCAGGATCTTAAATTAAATACTTTGAATCCCCCATTTTTTAAATCAATTTTCATCTTATTTATGTGCAGTAATACATTTGAAGGATCTAATCGAGATAAACTTTGGATCTAACTTGAGATTAACTTGGATACGAATAAATATCGATCAGTATTACATGAGATTTGATTTTTATTTGAGATGTAACTTTTTTCTGATCTGATAAGTGTTCCCTTCCAGCACTAAATGATATATTTTAAAATTACTGGAAAAAATATTGATTTTTTAAATTTTAAATACTGGCAAATATACAAAATTTTTGATTTTTGGTACAGCGAAAGTATTGAATTATTGATATTTATTGTATCGGCAAAGTACTAAATTCTTTGTTGCTTAATACAGTTGTGTTACAGTTTAATAATGTTATTATTTCGACATTTGAAAGGCCACCGTAAACGTTGAAATTCAGTCGTTTTGCCAACGTATGCACTACCATCTACAACGCGCTGCCAACGTTCTGTCAATGGTATTTTTCTGACTGTGCAATTTGTTCGGGACCGAAAAACTTGACAAGGAGTAAGGACCGTAATCTACAAGAAATTCTAAGAATATTTGGTTTTTTCACTTGAAATTTTTATGGAAGTTGAAAAAATAAAAAAAAACAAAATTTCACTTTTACGGAAAATGGATTGAAATTGATGAAAAATTACTTATATCGTCGGCAGTAGTGGGCATTTTAAAAAGGAAATTTTCAGATTCTATATATGTACTCAAAGCAAATCAAACATACTTGCTAGGTTGATACTAGTATTTTGATCTTGCTATATATCTTATCAGAATCCGAAGTTCTAGAGAAGCTAGAGCCTCCATAATAAGCAGAGCTTTAACAAAAAACGTATTAATCATGCTGCGTTAATTTAACATTGAATCGAATATAAATTTCTAACAAATGACAAGTAGATGCTATGTTTAAGGTTATAAATGCTGTCCTTTGTTAATAAAAATAAATAAATAAATCATAAATTTAATTTTTGAAAATTATGCAATTAAATTGAAAATATGAAAAATGTGAAACCAAAATGCCACATTATGTATTTAAATATGCTTTATAGCTAAATATGTGAAAATATGCATTTATAACAAAATATGAAAAAATATGCAATAACAATCGATGCCATTTTGTTGCAAATTCTTTGATTCGGAAAAGGGTTTGGTCAAAATTGATTGGGTCATTGGCTACAAACATGCATTTTCACGAAAGTCGCTGACCTGTGCATCACTACTCGATCAGCAAATAGTAGAAAAGCAACTCATATAAGTTTTTTATATAAAACAAAACGTTGTTGGATCTTCATATCATAATATGTAGCATCTTTAAATCTGAAATTGTAATAGTTTATTATTTCATTAATTCATAAAATCGAATGTGTCATATATGTGAAGGCAAAAATAGAAATGTTGTTGTTCTTTGTGTATTGCTTTGCACTCATATTCGTTGAAAAGCATTTTCAAGGATAAAAAATTGTTTGTAATTATGGTCGAATGCGCCATACGGCTTAGCCGATTCAAGCCGATAGTGTCGGCGGAGGCGACGGCTTGAAAAAAACATGTCCGTGGCTAACCGGCTGAAGACTGGCGGCCTGCAACACTGGTCAAGAAGCTGTTTTTAAATTTTTTAATCCAGAATTGTAGAATTTTTAAATATTTTTTATATTTAACCCAATTTTTGACAAAAGAATCTGTATCTAATTTTTAATTCACAGAAAATTGTGTTTTTGGAGGCTTTTTAAAAACGGTTTAGCTCACGGGATGTTAACGCTAGAGGCGAAATATTTTAGGAGTCATCATAAAAAATTTTTGTTTTTATTTTCAGGGCGGTGCATCTTGCATCTTTTTAAAAGGCCTTAAATTATGCACTATATATATATGCATCAATCATTGAAAGTTATTATTTAGTGAAATTTGTCAAAATGTAAAAGTTAAAAAAAAAAACTTTTTGGTGACCTAAGTAGCTCCAGAATACTAATACAAGACAAACGTTTCTAGCACATAAAGCAATAGTTTAATATTTACTACTATATATTCTCCCTATTTATTCAAATAAAAACTAATTTTTATGGATTTATTAATAAATCATATGAAATTTATCGTATTTAACAAATTAATTTTATGTTTATCATAAATTTTCATTAAATTAACTTCCCGATTAAAAAAATGATATGGTGCTTTTTGAAGTCATATCAATTTCTATATAAAACTATAAGTTATCTTATTAAATTTCATCCGAAATATAGTTGTATCTATTTATATGGGTTTACATAAATTAGATAATGTTTAGTACTATATTATCCGAATTATGGCCCGATAGAATTGTATTAGATTGTATCAATTTGTATCAATTATTATCTAATTGCATCAGTTTAGATATAAATAGAAGCAATTTAAAAAAAGGAAGACATGTTTCTATCCGGATTTGACCTGATATAATTGTATATGATTGTATAATAACCGTAAAAGGTTGTATGTAAACTGATACATCTAAATGTAATTGAATTCTATTTTTAGAATGATCAAATTGTACTAAATGTAACATTTTGTATATAATTGTATGAAAATACACACAATTTCATATGCACGTATGTTCATCCTATCTTATCCATTAAGTTCATAAAAAATATTATGGCCGAGTTTTTAGGATGTCAGTTAAACTCGGTTTAGTTAAAAGTACAACGAATTTGCCTGCCATTTAAAAGTGTATAAAAAAAAAATTGTCGGAACCACTGCATTTTGTTTAGCAAGCGGTATTCCATTTACAAACTTCGTTTAAAGATAATCTACATCCCAAAAACTGGGCCTAAGAAACGATTACTTTTTTGCGGTTTTCAAAAAAGTTCCCGGATAAACCTTTTACCTTTTTATGAAAAGTCTATTTGACACATTAATTTTTTTTAATACACAATAATGTGTCCCGAAGGTGACAAATTTTACGTAATAGTGAGTTACGATGCGTATTATCCAGTTGATTATGGAAAAATTAAAAATACTTATGGTATGCTACCCGCATTTTTTGTGAATTTTTGTACAAAATTGTGCTAAAAAAATGGCAATGCTGAGCATATTTATGGAAAAAATATTTATAAAATTAGCTTAAAGTAATTATGGCTCACTACATCATTCAACTTAAAACAATGATGCAAAGGTGGACCAGTGGTGGAAATTCTATAAAGGTTTTTCTCACAATATATTCAACATTGGCAAACTTTTAAACCCTACCTTATCTAAAGATTTAAAAATGCACTACAAAAGCCAACTTAAAAAAAAAAAAAATAAGTACACTCAAAAATATGACAATTGCGAAATGAGATCAATAATCTGCTTAATAAACCCATCGTTTGAGCAAGTGACAAACTTCGCAAATATTTTTAAATTCGGGGCAGACTAATATACTGCTGTCAGATTTTATGATCTATGGAAATTTTATAAAGGTTTTTCCCATAATATGCTCAGTATGGCAAACTTATAAGCCCTAGCGTTTCAAAAATACACTGCGAAGGCCAACTTCAGAAAAAAAAAAAACTACAAGAACCCTCCAATAATATGATAATTGTGAAATTGAGATCAATAATCAGCTCAATAATACCTATCGTATGAGCAAGTGACGAACTTCGCAAGTTTTTTTAAATTCGGGACAGACTAATATACTGCTGTCAGATTTAATTCAAATACTTTTATCCGAAAGAAGATCTATATTTTTTTGGTATGGAATCTATAAATATAACTGAATATTACAAGATATCGTTTTATTCAAATTGAAATATATTTTTGAATATTACACTATATGTTATTATATATAATTAGAATGTGTTATAACTAATCATATATGGATAAGTACATATTTAGATTAAACATATACAATTGTATATGTCATATACGATTAAATATTGTTCGATATGTAATAAGATGTAATTATATATGGCGCCATATAAAAAAACTTAGAGGGAAAAAATTGTATTTATAAACATATCAATTTTTATATAATAGCATCCAGTAACATATATATTTATATAAAAGAATGCACGATTATATGTTAACGTTTTTACTCGGGTTGATCAATGATAGCTGTATACTGAACATGAATAGATGGCTGATGGTATTGAAAGTTTATGTTGCATTATATAGTATGTACCATGATAACACATGTTAATCTATTTCCATTTAAACCTTGATACTAAACATAAATTTTGTAATTAAATGATTTCGCCACCCAACAGAACTATTCATTAATCATTAGTTCCAATAGGAAAATAGCAGAATAGGAGAATTAAAAAAAATGATATATAAAATAAAATATTTATATGGTTGTCTTTTATTCAAACGGAGCTATCGTAGTTTTTTAGAGAAAGAGGTTTTGATGCCAAAATATTCACTAACGTAGCTGTCATCTATGGTATTAATTTCAAATTTAAAATATCATTCTAACACTGTTTTTTTTTTTTTTTTTTTGCAAAATTAAATTGATCTATTTACATTAATGTTAATTTTTGAATGGAAATGACCTATCTAAAGAACTTTTTGATGTTATAATTACTTAGTGATAAAAATGTGTTCAATAGCAACTGTTCTTTATATTTATGCTATGCTTGTTACGTATCTGATCTCAGAAAACTTTCAGTCTCTCGCGATTCTGAGATATTCGCGATTATAATTATGTGAACATAATTTACATTTAACATAATTATCAGTACTAGTCAAAAATGTTGACTAGTCGGGGCACACAGCTGGTGAACTAAATTTGAGTACGCTCAATTTTTTGGCCATAGCCACTTTTTAAAGTTATCACTCGTGTTTCGCGATATTTGAGATTTTAGGTTTTATGCAGGAACGCACAATCTTTAATACAATTTTTATGGCTTATGTCTAGGGCTTGCGATTTCCATGCAAATGCATGTTTTTTGTCGATAATCTAAGAACGATATCGATCAATTATCTTTCCGAATCAATAAATTTGCGTTAAAATGGCATCGATTTGTTTTTGCATATTTCGGTGAAAATGCATATTTTTGCATATTTGGTTTTAAATGCATATTTTTTTGCATATTTTCAATTTATAAATGCATATTTTTGCATATTTTGGCATTTTTAAAAGATTTTAAAAAAAAAAGATTTTTTATACAAAAAAAAAAGTTCTTGAGAAAAATTTCCAATACACAAAAAAAATTCTTCAAAAAAAATTTAAAATCAATAATTAAATTCTTTTGGAGCTCTTCTTAAAACACAATTTTATATTAGAAAGAGACGCATATACTAAATAACTAAATGTCGCATGCTAACTTATTAATTGACATTAAATTTTCAAATAAAAATATATATGCGAATTTAGCAATGCTTTAAATCTGATGGTCGAATACTTTATTGCAAAGTTTGCAATAAATCCGTGAGTCACGAAAGAAAGTTTTTGGTTGAGCAACACTTAAAAAGTCAAAAACACAAGGAGCTGCTCGAGCGTGCTACAAAGTATTTCCACACTTAGGAAATTATGTTGGTAAAGACGACTGCAATTGTAGTCAAAAACAAATGAAATTTCATTTAAAAAAAGGACGACTTACATTTCATTAAATTCAACTAACATTGTCATTTGTTTTTTAATGTTCAAAAAATGACTAACATTGTAAGTAAAATGAACCACATGGTAGTAAAAAATAAACCAAAAATTTTTTTTTTTTATTTTTTAAGTAACAAAAAACAACTGTAAAAAATTAATGTAAAATCATAAAACAGTCATTTGAATGTGAGTTGTTTATTTAAATGAACTACAAGGTTAGTTAAAATTTTATTTGTTCTACAAATGACTTACATTTACATTAAAAATAATGAAACTGTATTACAACCCAAACAACTACATATTTTAAAGCAGAAGTTCCCTGAGTGCAATCGTTGCTTAAAAATACAGAGACAACAATAAGTTTTGTGTGGACTTATGTGAAGCATTTATTTCCGCTGACATACCCTTAAAATAAATTAAGTACGATCAGTACTGCGGTATCAGCTGACCCGCATGTGTGTATTTTTTTTTGCGCTCTCGCATTTATTATCTATTTATTTCTAAAATAAAGTAAATTTATTTTATATTAAATGGTTGGTAAACGAAAGAAGTTTTGGGGAAACAATCCCAAATTCAAGGGCAAAGAACCAATTCTGGTTCTTTTAGCAACCGATTCAAGGTACTTGAAGATGACGCCGACGATTTTGATTCATCCAATGATGAAGAAGGTGAAATTTTAACTGCTAAAGAAAAAAGTTCCTCCAATTATTGTGGATGCCGCACATAGCTTTGCACTGGTTATAAGCTCTTTTGGAAAAACAATACAAATTTAAAAGAATGTCATTGGAACAAAGATTATTTCGGAAAGTAAGTCTCTCTCTACGACGATGCAATTAAGATTTAAAAAATGCAAAGTTCCAATTTTATTCACACGAAGTTAAAGACAAAAAATAAGTTTAAACTAGTATTGTTGGCCTGCCATACCTAGATACAAAACAATTAACGAAGAATTTAAAAACACTCATAACATAATTCCCTTAAATGTAAAAGAAATTAAAACAAAAAGATCAAACTGTGACGATGCACTTATATAATTGAGTTTAATCGTGAACAAATATCAAAAAGAGAAATTATGAAAATTAAATATTTCTATGGGATATCTGTTTATTGGAGGAGTCCACTTAAGGGCAATAAAGGACCGACTCAATGCACTAAGTGTTCAATGTACGGTCATGGTGCAAGACATTGCCAAAGAAAAGTTATCTGTCCAGCTTGTGCTGGTGAACATGATTACTCTACGTGTACATTAAATAAAACCTCATAGACGGACCTGTCATTACAAATGCCACAATTGTGCAAAGAAAAAACTTAAAAATATAAATCACAAGAGCCGATGATCCTCATTGCCCCTGTAGAAAGGATTACCTGGAAATTCGCCAAAGAGCGACGTCACATGGAAATAACACACGAAAAAGAGTCAGAAAACAATATTCCAGACTTTAATTTCGCCTAATAATTTTTCCCCATTTACCAAATAATGACAATATGCCCTCAACGTCTAAAAACATGTGATTTTTTCACAAAAGGTAAGAAACTATTCTGATGTTATACAAAAACAAACACCGAATTATAAATAACAACGAAGATGATGATGACATTTCAAATGAAGAGCTCTTAGATATTTATTTTGAAGCAATTGATGCTCTTCAAAAATGTCAAAACAATATGATAAATTAAGAGTATTGGGCATGATGCTTAAACATGCTCTCTAACTCTTTACTAAATGTCTTTGCGTATGCACTGGAAATGCTCAGGGCAATAACAACAGATTCAGCTGTCTTCACAACTTGAATATTTTGCACGTAGCACAAAAAATTGATATAATTTTGTTAATGAAACGTTTTTAAATAAAAAACATAAATTTAAAATTGGAAATTATAAAAGTGTACAGAGAAGATCGCGAAACTCACGGCTGGGGCGTGTTAAATTGCAATTCGAGAATCTATTGAACATAAACTTTTACCAAAATATAAAACATCTGATACTGAAAATATATCAATTCTATTAAAAATAAATGGTCGTAACACAATTATCACTTCTGCCTATAACTCTAGATATACAAATAAATTCAAGATGATATCGAACTACTTACTAACTCAAACAACAGACTTTCTTTATTTTTGGGGACCTAAATGCCCAACATACGAGCTGGAACTGTCCAGAAAATAACATCATCAGGCAATATATTGTATAATCATCAACTCCAATCAAATTATTATGTGTATTACCCTGCCAGACATACAAGATTTGGGCAAAATTCAACACCAACTCAACCATCAACAATAGATATTTTACTTTCTAATTCACCTCTTACGTTTTCACCACTTCTAACTTATCCTAATAAATTAGTATCGGATCACGTGCCAATAATATGCAATATCTATGGTAACGTCCACTATGAAAGGGAAAGATTCCATTATATCACCTTACTAATTGGGCTGAACTAAGGGAATGGGTAAATTTTGAAATTACAAATCAACAATTAACATCCCAAGAAATAACTAACGATAATATTGATTTGGTTTTAGAAAGCGTGACTAAAATAATACAAAAATCTTTCGATAAAATACCAACTGGTGAAAAGACTGATTGGCAACGACAAATCTCAGATCTTTCCATATATTTAATAAGACAGAGAAATAAATATCGACGTAAATTTCAAAGATGCTACGACCAAATATGAGAGCCCAATACACATCAACGATAAAACAATTAAATAAATTAATTGACTTTCATCTTAACGAAGACAGGAATAAAAACTGGTCAAGCTTTATATCTAAACTTCCAACTGGTTCAAAAAATTCTGGAAAATTACAAAAGCTATAAAAGGTCATCGTGCGCCGCTCTCAGATTTAACTTCTAATGGAGAAATATTGAAAACTAATGAATCTAAGGCTAATGCAATTGCAAACGAATTCGAAAAAGCTCACTCAATTACTCTCAACCACAACTCACCACTAGATGGTAAAGTATATAATCATATGCAAAAACTATATTCAATTAATGAATTCATCGTTGATCATAATACGCTGACAAACGTTGATGAAGTTAAAGCTTTTGTTTCTACTCTTAAAAATCATAAAGCCCCAGGGCTTGATGGCATTAATACTATAATTCTGAAAAACATGCCTGATTGTATTTTTGAATTGTTCACCAAGATTTTTAATTACTGTTTTAATAATGGATACTTTCCTACAACATTTAAAAGAGCAAGAGTCATTCCCGTTTTGAAAAAAGGTAAAGACCCACACCTTCCAAATAACTATCGTCCAATCAGCATTTTAAGCATTATAGATAAAGTTTTTGAAAAAATTATACAAAAACGATTACTAATCTTTACAGATAACAATAACATTATTAATAAAGAACAGTTTGGATTTCGAAAAGAACATTCGACCGTTCACCAACTTATAAGGGTTGTGAAAATTATAGATTCAAACAAAACTAATCGAAAAAGTACGGGTGTTGTTCTTCTCGACATCGAAAAGGCCTTTGATTCCATTTGGCACGATGGTTTGATATATAAATTGGATATTTTTGGATACCCCATTTATCTACAAAAACTTATTAAAAGCTTTTTATCTGATCGTCATTTGTAGTTAATGTGGGCAATTGCAATTCATCTACTCGGAACATCCCTGCTGGTCTTCCCCAAGGGTCCGTTTTATCTCCAACATTGTACTCAATATATACTGCCGACTTTAATGTGCTTAAAAACCATGATGCCGCTTTTTACGCTGATGACACTGCCCTTATATGCAATGGGAAAGTATCAAACGCAATTATAAAAAGATTACAGAACTCTTTAAATTCGGCTCAAAGATTTTTTGACAAATGGAAAATAAGAGTAAATCAGGAAAAGACACAAGCCATTTTATTTCCATTCAATAAATCACCTAAGCATCCCACAATTCCTCTTGAAATCCAAGGAAACGTCATTAACCTTAATGATCATGTTAAATATCTGGGATTGATACTTGATAAGAAACTTACATTCAAAAACCACGTTTTATCAATTTGTGAAAAGCTATCAGATGCGGACGGGCATTATACCCTTTGCTTAATCGCAGGTCAACATTAAATGTCCAAAACAAGTCTCTACTGTATAAAATGTGTATACGTCCTATTATGACCTACGCCTGTCAAGTATGGTACAATAGGACAGCAAAGTCACATACAAAAAAAATGCAAATTATTCAAAATAAGAACCTAAAAATTATTCATAATTTAAAACCGAGATATTCTACAACACTTCTGCATAATCGCTTCGGTCATAAAACTATCGATAATTTCACACAAAATCTTGCTTTGTCATTTAATGACAGATGCAGATTATCGAACTTCGAAACCATAAGATCTCTACTGGAATAATAACTCAAAATGTTTTTATCTTCTAAAAGCATTTTTGTTAGTATTTATTCTTACTTTTTTTATAATTCCTATAAGGTTTTTTTTTTCTACACCAACATTTTTCCTTAAACTGTGATATGTATATATTAGCTTATATTTTTAAATACACTTGTTAATAACTGTTGTAATACCTATGTAAAATCTCATAACATGTAAAACTTAAAACGAATAAAGGTTACAATTAAAAAAAAAAAAAAAAAAAAAAAAATTAGTAACGAAATTTAAGAAATTTCTTTAAAACATATATGCTCGAGAGCATCCTTGCCAGTCTACTTTAGAAAAAAATATGTGGACAAAATATATAACACCCAACTAGAAAAAATCTGTTCTTTTTTGAAAAGAAAATATTATGGGTGTCGATGGATGAAACAACTGATATAGAAGGGCGTTACGTTTCAAATGTTATTGTTGGAGTTTCGATAAAGATGAAGAAGTTTGCAAAATAAAATCTTGCTTAACGCTATGGAATTGAAAAATGCCAACCATGCTACGATAGCTCGTGGCTTCCATGACTCAAAAAATTGTTGGGTCAAGATTTCGACAAAAAGCAGATCCTTCTATTTTTAACCGATGCAGCCCCGTACATGGTTAAAGCTACCAATGAGCTTAACATATTTTATCCAAAACAGTTACATGTTACTTGCTTTGCACATGGGTTACACCGCGTTGCAGGGGAAATTAGAAGCCAATTCGATAATATTGATTTATTGGTTTCATACGGGAAAAAATATTTGTAAAGGCTCCTTCACGAGTTGCAATTTTTAATTAAATGTATCCGTTGGTTCCCCTTCCACCGCAGCCAGTATTAACAAGATGGGGAAAATAAGAAAAAAGAATTAAGGATTTTCAAAAATAAAACCTATTTCAAAAATTTTTATCTGGAATCAAATGTGGGATCTGAATTTGAAAATGAATATTGTCCTAATGAATTGGTATCCTTCAAGTATGCTCCTATAACTTCGGTTGACGTTGAGAGATAATTTTTCATGTACAAAAGTTTTTTGCGTCCGAACAGACAAAGTTTTTAAAAAATATTGTACCTTGAATAACAGTAGACTGAATTTTTTATTTTTTTTTTTTTTAATAAAATTAAAAAAAAACCGATTTTTTATTGAAATTTTTTAGTTTTTAGTGCATATTTTTATTTTTTAGTGCATATATTTTGGATTTGTTAGTGCATAGTCATAGCATTTAGATCAATTCATTGACTGAAAAGCACTTAGAAATTAAATTTTAGTGTTAATTAATTCTAACACGATTTTACGTAAATTATCTAAAGATTTTTTTCCCCGACTTTAACTCATTTTATACCACTCATCGATCTCGTGGGAGTTTTGTTTAACGAAATTTGGTAGACAGATGTAATGGCGAGTCAATCAGCTTTTCTGAAGTTTTTGTACACTTATTGCTCTCTATTGCGATGGTATTCGCAATTCAAATTCAAACTTTGACGCTTGTATATACCTAATGGGTTAAGATTTTTTTAATTTTAATTTGTATTTATTGCTAGAGCAAATATCTATCAAACTGTAATACACAATTTGATCTATCTATTTGATAATTATATAAATTTATATATAAAACACTTTTGACGAAAACGTTTTAATATGATGTCATATATAGTTGCGTCTTATCGCATCATGATTAATATATAATGTATATTGCATTTAGAATTAGATAAAACTAATCCAATTAAATATGGCATAATATATACCTTAACTTTGCAAAATACAAATAATATATAATTTAAATATTATATCATATTAAAAAAAAACAATTTAATTTTGGATAAAATTGTATATTACCCCTTACAGAGTCACTTTAGAAAATGTTTCAATCATCATTTGGACATAAATCTTTATTACATCAATGCACTTGAACAATTTCCTATCAAATTTTGTGTATAATTATACATATGTCCAAAATATTAAATCCTTTGAAACTTTATTTTTGTTTCAATAACTTCCGCAAATTTTATATTTTAGAAAAGCCGGTAATATATTTGAATAAACAAAACTTTAACTCGTAGTAGAAGTGACAATTTTAAAGACTTAAGTCTATATTCTAGTTGTTACCGTTACGCAAAGATGAAAAATTTTAAAAAATCGCTTGTAACAAGTTCACTTTTTTTTGTTCTTTTCATTGTTTTTTTGGGACTTTGAACTTTTGGATTCCATTTGGATTAAAGTAATACGAAATCTCCCAAGCCTTGAGAGAAAGAATCAACACGTATCTTATGTTCGTGTCATCACTTAACACATAAATACATGGTAGTCGTCGAGTTTAAACCAATTTTTTTCAGTTTTTAAGTTTTTTCGCCTCTTCAGGAATAAAAATTTTAAAATAATGGTTCGTTGTAATTCTGCGCAGTTAGAGGTATGGCTCGTTAATGTGCACTTAACAGATAAAAGTTGAAAAACAAGAGCGTGAATTTTGTTCAGAAGGCTGTCTCTCGTATGGCACATGCGCTGTTTAGTTTTAAATAGTCAAATTTGCTGCGTGAACTGAGTTTTTTTTTATTTTACAACACAAAATCAGAGGAGCAAATAAAAACATATAAATGCAAAAATTTTATGAACTTTTTGAAAATTGTTCAAAAATTGTATAATTAGTTTTGCTTTTATATATAGCAAGCAATTATATTGATAGATTTTAGAAATCTAGAAATAATAGTGCCAATGCTTATAATTGATCGCCATCTCAAATTTTTTTTAAAACGGACTGTGTGCTGAAAAATTTACTCTTTTATCAAACACGTTTTGCTCCGGCACATCAACGCGAAATTCGTCAAAACTAACATTATGTGTACGATT
>JAEKOY010002404.1:0-13058 GCA_021234595.1 Delia radicum | reverse complement strand
TTGGTTTTGTAGCCAGCTTTTTAACTATTTTGGCCGTGTGCTTCGGATCCCCGTCGTGGTGAAAAACAACTTCTTCGGTTGGATAAGCACTCTCGTCAACAAATTCTGGTAAATTTGTGGTGTAGAATATTCAGTTAATCCTCCTTCTTCATTATACCTTGGATTCTCACCAAAGGTCCAATGTTCCACCAAGTAAAACATCCCCAGGACCATTATACTGCAGCCACCATGTTTCATCGTTTCCTTCACATGCTGCTTTTAGATGCACTCATGCGGCCTATGCCAATAGTATTCTTTTCCATCAGACTGGTATCGGTTGACTTTCGTTTCGTCGCTCCAAATAACCCGTTTAAAGTCCAATTTTTGTGGGTTTTACATTTCTATCGGAAAGTGCTGGCTTTTCTTTTTCACACTGGCTACTAAACCAATTCTATTTAATGCGCGTCTAACCGTCCAGGAACTGACATCCTTACCAATACTTTTTGCAGCATTTTTCGGGGTCTTGATGTCCTTATTATGTAGCAAACGTTCAATCAGCCGGGCGTCACCATCAGAAAGCAGTCTTGGTCGACCCCCCTTAATGATTATTGCAGGCTACATTACGTCGGTTTTTATATTATTTACCGTGGATTTACTTAAATTTAATTTTACCGTTACATTTTAACAAAGCAATATCGTGATAATGTTTATTCCTTGTACTGTGCAAAAGTGTTCAGAATAGTGAATTTTTTGTTTTTTTTTTTAATTTTTTTTTTTTAAGCAAGTTTTTGTGCTTTATAATTTAGAATAATGTTCAATTAAATAAAACAAAATACATATATTTGATAATATACCTATATTTGTATTATTTTCATTATCTTACTGCCTTAATGCAAAACATCCGGACAGTTTTGCTTCCCACTGTACATAGTTACAGATTTGGATTTTTATGTTGATGAGAAAATATTAAATTTTATTTCATTTCTAAATATCAGTTCATCGGTTACATGTAATTTTTGAAAATCAGACCGATAGGACAATGGAATTTTCTAAAACTTTCCAACAATTCTTTCCGTTTTCACTCAAAACCTAAATAATGGTTGGTTTTTATTAAAATACTGCTACGCTTATAATAATTATTGTCAGGGTTGCCATATGGCAATTTAACCTAAAAAATATTTTTTTTTTATATATTTTGGAGGAAAGATTTGTTCACAGAATTATTCAAAATTATAATTTTTAAAATATCTTCTATAATTTATATCCTGACAAAATTTTAAATTTTGGTTGCTAATATTTTCCATAGAGGGCGCTTTAAGGCAAATCTTTTCTTAATAAAGCATGGTTTTATATATCTGCAATGATTGGTTGAAAAATGTCCAGCGGATCTATGACGTGCCATTTATTGAGTAAAAAGAAAAAAATAATTTTAAAAAATTAAAACAAAAAGATTATTTTTTAATCTCTTATCATTGCTCACGTCATGAAAAAGGATTAAGATATTGACATGAGAATTACAATTAAAATCATTAGCTAAAGATATGATCAACTTATATTATGGCAAATATTTAAGTTTTTCTATCTGGAAACATTTACGATATTCCATAGACTAACTATCATTAAACGTGTGGAAATTAAGAAAAACTACTTAACGGTTTAAAGGTTTCCACAAATCCCATAAACATTGATTACTAAGATTTAAACAAAACAAGTTTTATGGACAATAATCATTTATAAAATAAAAAATAAATTGTCATTGTCATTGTCATTGTCATTGCAAACAATATATCGTCACACGCATTAGTTAAAAGAAATTCCTATTGGCCTTATTTTCACAATGTCCCGTTAACTACTAACTGGGACTTTAACTGACATATTTGTTGTTGTTTCCCATATAAATTTTCAATTGAACTGTTTGTTAAATTTTAACTGGACACATTCTGTAATCGGTCCTTAACCGTTTATAATCGAATTGTAATTGAATTCCTTTCATAGTATGACACTGATAAATATTGATACAAATATGATGTGGATAATGATCAGTGGGATTTACGATAAGGGTTTTACTGTTTACATTAGGGAGATTATCACACAAGTTTATAAAGTTTTTTTTTTTTTTTGTTTTTAGATTTATTAATACGGAAAAGGAAATTATTTTCGAAACAAAAACAGCAGTTTATTTTAAAATGTTCACTGATGCTGACTGTAAACCGCTGTCATACTACGAAAATTTCCTATTAGAAAATATCAGTTTATATTATCTATCCTTTAGCCAGACATTGTATTTTTAAATTTACTCTGTATTTCATCTTCCGGAAAGTCATCAGAATTTTTATAGTTAATAAAAGGAATAGAGCAAAAAATAAATATAATACCATTTCACATGATTTAACGAATGCTTGTGGTGACTTGTGACCATAGGAACTGGTTTACTAGCTAAACATGGAAAGAGTGTGACATTTGATGTCAGTATTTGTCATTTTGTTAGAAGGATTAACTTTAATTTAATGTAAGTAGAATTTGTTGCATTTATTAAAATTAATAACGTCTGACAAATGTTAAGGATTAAATTGGAAAATTTATAAAATTTATCATCTTTAGGAGATTTAGAAGAAAAAAAAGAAAGTTGTTTAGAGATTCCTACACTCACAATAAAAAATCAGTAAAGTCAGCAACATTTTCGCTAAGAGGATACTTGCAAAAAAATATATATCTGAAATATAAAAGGCGGGATTTTATTTTAAAAAGCGGGAATTTCAGTCGGAATCAGTCTTTAAAAAGCGGGATAATTACGCCAAAGGCGGGATGGTTGGTCAGGTTACTCATATGTTTTCTCTGTGTGTATCGTGTCCTCTTTCGAAATTATTCAATTAAAAACTACACTAAACTCTGTATAGTCAGCAACATTTTTGCTGGAAGTATCCTTGCACAAAAATCGCTAATATCAGCAAAAAATTTGTTAAATTCAACAACATTTTTGTTAAATTTACTAATTTTGACCAACCATCCCGCCATTGGCGAAATTATCCCGCTTTTTAAAGGCTGATCCCGACTGAAATTCTTTTCCCGCTTTTTAAACCAAAATCCCGCCTTTTATATTTCAGAACTTCTTAAGCGTTTTGTTTTTATAAACAATCAGTCATATAATTAAATGTTTTAGAAATGTTCAATATATTAGAAATTTTGGAGTTTTTTAATTGAAATTAAGTTATCGGAGACAGTGAAAGATTTCTAAATTTCTGATTTTTTAATACTATTGCAATGAAAATAAAGAATAAATTTTATTTCTGAATTTTTTATACAAAAAGGATCTGCCGAACTTTGTTGTGAAAACTAACGTTAAGCTGTACCATCTGACTGAAATTCGTAATAATCCAGTTTGAGTCGAAGTAACTGATTATTTCGCGTTTTTTTTTGATAAAATATTAAAAAATTTTATTTTTTTTACGAAAAAATAGTAAAAAAAACAGAAATTTTGGATATTTCAAGAATTTTACACAGATTTTTTTTGAGAATTTTTCATAAGCCCTTCATAAAGGATTGTAAAACTTTTTCGAAAAGTTTAAAAGTATTTTAGGCCATATTTTCTATTAAAAATATCATAATACTCAAATATAATTAAGAAATTACACACACAAAAATAAAAACAAATTTCAATTACGAAAACCACCAATTCAATAACTTTAATTGCTGAAATTCCGCCAACAACGAAAATTGATAATTCAATTAGAATTTGATAGCTCTTTAATTTATTTATTTAATTATTTTTTCAATTAAATAATAACTCATTGGAATAAAAAGTGATCAATATCGTATACCTTCAAAAACCCAAATTGTTGTTGCCATATCAATTATTTTTTTTTATAGAAGCGTTGTTGCCATACCAAATGTTTTTTAACAGCTTGAATTTTATAACATTAAATTTAAACCGCCATGAACTTCTCATTTAGTTAGCAAATTTATTATAAGACTTAATATCTAATCTAATTGAAATGAATTTAAAATATTTATTACTAATACCACTAAACATAAACATTTATAAAAAACAACTACATAAATATTACAAAAACAACAACAATGTGCTGATGTTTGCTTTTGAGAGACAATATAAAAAAAATGTCAAGCAGGTTCCGAACTTGAGCAAATAAATACTTAATTCATTCAATTAATTTTTAATTGACAGCTACTAAAATTTTCAACAAACCGATTTTATTGAAAAAAAGGACATATTTTTTTCTGTGTAGTTTTTAAAAAATAGCTTCTAAAGAAAAAAGAGTAAACTTTTTTTATTAATATGATAAAATTATAAAATAAGAAGAACTCCATACAACTTTCGAAGGAATATTTGAGCGATTTTAACTACTTAAAACATGAAAATTTGATAAAATACTTGTTTAAAGACAAACAATTTAAATATCCCGCTTTTTGCACCTAAATTTCGCATTTTCGCCGAGTTTTGTTAATTAACTTTTTTTGATCAGATGGAAGCTGTAAAAAATCTTTAAAACTAAAAGTATTTATTTGTGAAAGGCGTGGTAGAGAAGAATGAGTGTATTTTCTAAAAATCATAACTACATTACAAATTTTCAATTTTTCCTGAATCAGGCTGCGCAGTTTCTAGTATTGAACCTTCGTCAGTGACCCTGTTTTTTGAATTTTTTGAATAATGTAATATTTGTTATGTTTTTATTTGTTCGATTGCGTCTATATGAAATTTTCTGTGCAATAACTGATTTCTAATGCCACATGCACTCGCACTACACGTTAGACAGAGCGCTTTAGCCCTCTGATCTATCGTAAGGTCGAGTTTTGTTGTGATTAAAACTAGTTTTATTCAATACACGGTGTTTTTGTTCTTGCATACATAATATCAGAAGTACAACTCCAACACCACAACAGTTCTATTTTTAGAAACTTACCTCACTCTAATGTCCACTGTTTTCCCATATGTTGTAAGTATATTCGATATATGGCGCTTACGTAGTTAGGGAAGAATTGCCAGAGAGCAAAGTTTGATTTTTGTTTTAGTTTGAATTTTAACTTCTTCTTCAGAAAATTGCAATTAATACTATAATTAATATGCAATTTCATTCAATTTAATTGTGAACGGAGTGGTAGAGAAGAATGAGTGTATTTTCTAAAAATCATAACTATATTGCAAATTTTCAATTTTTTCTGAATCAGACTGCGCAGTTTTTGGTATTGAACTTTCGTCAGTGACCCTGTTTTTTTGAGTTTTTTGAATAATGTAATATTTGTTACGTTTTTTATTTGTTCGATTGCGTCTATATGAAATTTTTCTGTGCAATCACTGACCGTGGTATAGATAAACTGATTTCTAATGCCACATTCGCTCGCACTACACGTTTGATAGAGCGCTTTAGCCCTCTGAGCTATCGTCAGGTCGAGTTTTGTTGTGATTAAAACTAGTTTTATTCAATACACGGTGTTTTTGTTCTTGCATACATAATCTCAGAAGTACAACTCCAACAACACAACAATTCTATTTTTAGAAACTTATTTATGTTTGAAATATGTTTTGTAAATAAGACTAGTTCGAAAAGAAGTTCTTTGAATCCGAGAGATTCAATATATTAAAATCTCGTTTGCTTCACGGAAAACAAATATTCAGGAAGAAAATTTAAAAAGTCGTCAGTCTGCACACACAGAGAAAAATTTTAACGATTTCCAACTGAAATTTAGTTATTACAATTGAAATCGCAAGAAAATTCGGTTAATACAACTGAAGGTACATTTACATTTACCATCGAAATCCAGTTTAAACTAGATTTCGATAATATGGTGGTTTATAAAATGATACACGAACTAGATTTTGAAATCCAGTTTTCGATATCTAGTAATGTAAATACAGCTTAAAATTTAATTTAGGACGATTTGTAATAAAATTTTCCTTTAAAACGAATTTTATAAACTAATAACTTTTCTGAAACTATTTTCAATGAAAATAAATAATATAAAATTTTTATAAAATTTTATGAAAACCCATATATAATCACATCTCAAACTTAATTGTTAATCTTAATGTCATATATAATTATATATTGAATTACATTATTTATACGGCACCATTTATAAGCATATATTATATAACACACATAAGACAGCATATATTAAATTATATAGCTTATATATTACCTTATATATTATGTTATATATGAGTATGTTTTATTATATATGACAATATATCTATCATAATTTATTATGTATAGCATATGTATATGCTTGACATCTTATTTTATAAAGGTTAATATTTAGCAATATATCGTTATATATGTTACCACATAAGAACTAATATATATTATTATTTTGAGACAAAAAATATAAGACCATTTTTATTTTTTTTTTATTCGGAAAGTTTCTAATTTTATTTTTTTATATAAATTTGAGTAATTTTCATAATTTTGTAGACAAGTTTCTGATTTTTTTTTTAATTTAAAATAGGGAAGATAAATTCGCTGTGTTTTTTAGAATTCACCACAAGATTTATATTATTTTTAAATTTTGAAATTTTGTAGTTAAAAAAATATTCACCCTAGACATGAATAACCTTTTGTGTACGTATTTTTAAATTTTGAAATTTTGTAGTTAAAAAAATATTCACCCTAGACATGAATAACCTTTTGTGTACGTATTAGCGGATGTTTAAGCATGGTTAATTCATCCTCGTTAATCATTTATCTTTAACGGTGCAAAAATTATGGCGGTTTTAAAGTTTAAAGCAAACTAAAAATATGAAAAGCACGGCTTTTGTTTAGATTTAATTAAAGTCAATTTATAGATCTCATTTAATTTATCATATTTCAAAATATATATTACACAAAATATATATTACTAAGAAACTTAGTTCACGCAATACGCTAACCAATTTCAAATATAATTGCGAATGACATCAATTTGGTATATCTCAAACCGTTTAAAGTTACGCCATTTATTTAACACTGTTCCCAAAACGTAATTCTAATAAACGGCGCAAAAACCCAATGGAAAAAGTGCGAAAGTTTAAAAATCTGGAAATTTTGGTTTCGCCTGTAAACCCAAGCAGCGATATATCAATAGGTAAAGTCTGCATTAAATTAGCGGATGAAGAAATTTTTTAATTAATAAACAAACATTGCACTTTTTTTTTTTTGGGGGGGGGGGGGGGGGGAACATGTGATTACATCATAAGTACGCATTAAAATATTGTTATCATAATATGATCATGGAAAATAATTTCGTCGTCATTTATTACCATATTATGATTATTGCAAACATATTATGATTACACAGACTTAAAAGTTCTCGTATTTTGTTTAAATTTTTCTTTCATATTTCTTAAAATTTTTTTTTGTTTATAATTTATTTTGCGTGAGTACAACAAATTTAAAAATAAATCACTTCTTCATCACTTTTGATTTAATTTAAAATACTTTTATGTATAATAAGCAACCACTTCATTATTTAAGGTGTAGCGGATATGACAGTCGCATATACCGTCATATTCATAAATGGCATAATCTCATATAACATTGTTTTGAATGAATGTACAAACCATCAAGCGGTGATCATGTTTCCTTGTTCTAACTGATATACAGACATTGAACTTAACTAATAGTGAAGCATTCTATTGTATTGTATGGTATTTTATGTTACGTTATTATATTGACCTAATTATTATATTATGCTAAGTAGACAATGATTTTACTTTAATTTTACTATATAAACCTGTAACTTTCACTTGAATAAAACATATTGAAATCTATAACCAAATTGAACTCGCCTATTTCCTTAAATGTTAAATGGCGAATATCTATCGCTTATAACTAATTTATTAGCTACATGGCGACCGTGACAGTGTTCACATCAGAACAGTCACGTAATAATAACCAGGGTCCGAAACCGTTATCTATCGAGGAGTACCGGAGACGGACTCAAGGAAGACCAAAAGAGGACACCCCAAAAATTCCAGCCACCAACAAGCCAAAGAGAAGAGGAGGATATCTTGTGGGGAAAAGAAGAAAAATAGCCCAGCTGAAGAGACTAATCAGAAGCAACCCACCACCTTCATGGGACGTATCCACCAGGTTATGGAACAAAATAGAAGAACTGGAGAAGGAGATAAAAATATATAAATTTTCCAAAAACTTAATGAAAACCTTATAATAGAGGTAAAATATAAAGTAATTTTAACAGAGTGCTAACCTGGTTATGCACCGGTAGGGACGGAGGCGATTTCGCCCGTGTCCGACACAATTTTTTTTTTTTCTTTTCTTCTTGTGTAATGGCAACGGTCATAATGATAATTATACTAAATAAATGAATAGTAAATACAAGTAACAATTATGTTAAGTTAATAAAAATTACTACAAATAAAAATTAAAATAAAAACTATTTAAAATTTAAAAATTTTCAAAAAAAAAATAAAAAATATTTTATATTAAATAAATGAAAATTAATAAAAATTATTTAAGAGTTAAAAATACTCAAAATTTTCTTTAATTGGTGCACCTGTCTTGAATTAAAAACATAAATTCAAATCAGCTTTTTTTATACATTTTCGCTCTTAAAATCATTTTGCATTAAAACTCATAAATTAAAATTGAAATGGGTAATCAAGAGGCAAAGCTAACAAACCCTAAGGCTAATGTTGTAAATGAAGTAATTGTTGAACAAAAAGATAATGGTTGGGAACAAATAAAAATTTACTTGCTTATTATCACTGTTATATTAGGGATAGAATTAGTTTTGAAATTATATAAAATGCATAATAAGAGAATAAAAAAGAGATATATTGGTCAAATTAACGAAGTAGAGAGGATATAATGGACACTTGGTCCGAAGTTTTGAATAAATTAAAGTCATATGAAGGGCAGATTAGAAGATCATATAAGTGTTTGAATAAGAATAGAGGAATTAGAAATGAAACTATAGAGAAACATAAGAAAGTCTTATTAGATAATTTTGAATCATAACGGTATGAGAATAATTGGGTATGAGAATAAATTAAAATCAGATCACAATAAAGAAGCAATTGCTATCTACAATAATTGTAGGGATAGAATTCTGAAAGTTTCCGCAAAACATAGCTTGCATGTGAAAATTTCACACTCACTCACAGAGGGCGCAAAATACGAATGCAGTTCAGAGAGCGAAGATTTGTCCGAAGACGATACTGAAATTAATAAGGAATTGGAATCTGTTGAAAACGAGAACAGCGCAGATATGCCGCAAACTAGTATAGAGTTTTTGCAAACCGTCACCAGGATCTTACCTGATTTCGACGGGAAACACGAAAACTTACAAAGTTTTATAGATGCCTTGAGCATTTTAGAAACTATAAAGGAAACCCATGAAACATTGGCGGTAAATGTAATAAAAACCAAACTAAAAGGTACAGCCAGGAATTTAATTTCTTCAGAAACAACTATACAACAAATTATAAGTAAGTTAAGAAGCACTGTGAAGGGAGAAACAGTCGGTGTTCTCTCGGCAAAACTGATGAATATAAAACAACAAAATAAAAACACAACGGCTTACGTCAAGGAAATAGAAGAGCTTACAAAAGCATTGGAAAGTGCATACATATCAGACGGTTTAACACTTGAAACAGCTGGCAAATATGCAACCCAAGTTGCTGTAAAATCTATGGCGAAAAACACTCAAAATGAGCAAGTCAAAATTATCATGCGTGCGGGACAGTTCCAGACAATGGACGAGCTTATTATGAAATATGTAGATACTTGCACGGAAACAAAGATTCTTCGGTAATGCACTTCAGAAATCGGAGAGGACGTTCTTTTAGAGGACGTGGTCATAACAATAACCGTTGGCGTAATAATAATCAAAATAGTAACGGCAATAACACTAGTAATCGGAACTACAATGCTAATCGGGGCAGAGGCCACCGAAATTTTAATAATAACAACCGTGGTTATAATAATAATAATCACTACCGTACGAGTAATGTACGAGCTATAACTCAACAAGAACATGAAACGGAAACGGAAAACTAATTCACACCCTTGAGAATACAAAGTATGACAAAAAACGATTCAACCGTATTTTACATTTAAATTTGAATTTAAGCATTTTTGTAAAAGTCTATGATGGTGAGAACAACCAATTAACTTTGCTGGTTGATACTGGAGCAGATATATCGTTACTAAAACAGAATGGCATTAAATATGAGGGGGTAAATGAATATAATACAACAACAATTAGTGGAATAGGTGAAGGAACAATACAGTCACTGGGTACCACACATTTGAAACTTCGTATTAAAAATTACTTTGTTCCCCATGAGTTCCACATAGTACCCGAAAATTTTCCTATTCCATGCGACGGAATACTCGGTATAGACTTCATCAAACACTACAACTGTATCTTGGATTTCGGTGTGAAACGCAAGATTGGTTTATATTAAGACCCGGAAATGTTCGGGACGGAATTCACATCCCAATCTTACACTACAGTTCGGATGATACTATCTTGTTACCAGCTCGTTCTGAAGTTATTAGACAAATAAAGATAAACACGCCTTATGAAGAAGTACTTGTTGTTAATCAAGAACCACAACCAGGAGTAATAATAGGTAATACAATAGTAAACAGTAAAAGAGCTTTCATCAGGGTTATTAACACTAATACAGTAACAGTATCACTTAAATGTATTGATATCGTATCGGAAAATCTCGACAATTATACAATATCAGCTACACAGAAGTGTAGTGGATCCAGAAAAGTTGAAATTATGCACAAATTGTCAAAAAGCTTTCCTGAACCATTTAAGGAACAAATGGAAAAATTATGTACAGACTACATTGATATTTTCGGATTAGATACGGAACCCATCACTGCGAACAATTTCTATACACAAAAACTTAAACTCAAAGACAAGGAACCCGTTTATATTAAAAACTACAGGATACCCCATACACACAAGATCGAAGTAGATGCACAGGTTAAAAATTTAGTAGAAGACGGCATCGTTGAACCTTCCACATCAGAGTACAATAGTCCACTACTCCTAGTACCAAAGAAATCACTACCTAATTCAGATAAGAAGAGATGGCGTTTGGTAGTAGACTATCGTCAAATAAACAAAAAACTAGTCGCTGATAAATTTCCACTACCAAGAATAGAAGATATTTTAGATCACTTAGGGAAAGAGCAAAATACTTTTCGTGCCTAGATTTAATGTCGGGTTTCCACCAAATTGAACTCGACGAGAAGTCAAGAGACATTACATCCTTTCTACAAGCAACGGCTCATATCGGTTTAATAAAGGCTCCCTACGGATTAAAAATAGCTCCAAACTCTTTTCAGCGGATGATGACTATAGCATTTCAGGGTTAAACCCCCTCAAAGCATTTTTTGTATATGGATGATCTAGTGGTAATAGGTCGATCGGAGAGACAAATGATAAATAACTTGAAAAGCGTTTTTGATCTATGCAGAAAATATAATCTAAAGTTGCATCCTGAAAAAATGTTCATTCTTTAGACATGAAGTAACTTTTCTTGGGCATAAATGTACAGATAAGGGCATTCTGCCGGATGATGGAAAATACGAAGCAATTAGGAAATATCCAGTTCCAACTGACGCAAATAGTGCAAGACGATTTATTGCGTTTTGTAATTACTACCGAAGGTTTATTAAGAACTTCTCTCTTCATTCACGCCACATTACGCGTCTGTGCAAGAAAAACGTACCATTCGAGTGGACAGAAGAATGTAATAACGCATTTCTTTACTTAAAGAAAGCATTAATGCTACCAACCCTTCTACAATATCCAAACTTTGATAAGGAATTTGTATAGCAACTGACGCCAGTAAGCACGCTTGCGGAGCGGTATTAAGTCAGGAGTACAATGGCAAACATCTACCTATAGCATATGCCCTCGAAAACATTCACACAAGGAGAGAGCAACAAATCAACAATCGAGCAAGAGCTTCATAGCTATCCATTGGCCATACTACATTTCAGACCATATATCTACGGAACACGTTTTCTTGTAAAGACCGATCATAGACCTTTGTCATACCTATTCTCGATGAAAAATCCAAGTTCAAAATTAACAAGAATGCGTTTGGACTTGGAAGAGTATGATTTTACAGTTGAGTATCTCAAGGGTAAAGAAAATTACGTTGCTGATGCTTTATCAAGAATAAGCATTGAAGAATTTAAAGAATTACACAAAAATGTATTAGTAATAAATAAAGTGACCACAAGGTCCGACACCAGAAAGAACGAAAAAGTAACTAAACAAAAAGCATCATGAAAATATAAAAGAAAAGCCCAATATATATGAAGTCATACAATATGATGACGTTAAAAAGCTAGTAAAGTTAATATTAACTCCAGGAAGATGCTTATTGAAGCATGGAAAATTAATATTGAAGCGAATAATGTTGAAGATCTGTGTACTAATGGGAAATTGGACCTAGGAGGATTTTCCTAAGGCTTGAAAAAGAAGCCGGTAAGCTGAATCTTGAAAAATTAAAAATGGCACCCGATGAAGAAATTTTTAAATTTGTATCTATAAATGAATTCAAAGAAAGGGCAATGATTATTTGAAAAAATTAACAGTAGCGCTACCTGCCAAAGGTGACCATAATTGATGCTAAAGATGATAATAAAATAAAAGAGATATTAACTACATATCATGATAATCCAGCGGAAGGCGGCCACTGCGGATATCAAGAACATTAGCAAAAAATTAGAAGACATTACAAGTGGAGAGGTATGCCTTCACACGTGAAAAAATATATCAAAACATGCCTAAAAGTCAAAAAGCTAAGATAACAACAACATACTAAGACACCAATGATACTGACAGAAACCACCAGCAACTGCATTCGACATCGTATTAGTGGATACCATTGGTCCATTACCAAAGACGGAAAATGGTATATGAGTATATTGTCACATTAATATGTGACTAACGAAATTTGAGTGGCATACCAATATCGAACAAGAGTGCAAGCACAGTCGCAGGCTTATATTGAGTATTTTATAATATGCTACGGTCCAATGAAGACGTTCATATCGGATATGGGAACAGAGTATAAGAACTCCAAT
>JAEKOY010002403.1:0-13060 GCA_021234595.1 Delia radicum | reverse complement strand
ATGTATTCTGGTGGCTCTAGCTTTTCTAAAACTTCGGGTTCTGAAAAGATCTTTAGCCAGATCTGACTACTAGTAATATACTAGCTAATATGTTTGATTTGCTTTATTTCTGTAAATATACGGATGTTAAAAGCTCGTAATAAACTAAAAATATATTGATAAAGGTTATTTTCGATTATTTGTTTTTAGAAGCAAATCATAATTGATTGAATTTTCAATTTCGATCGAAAATAAGATTTAGCACACACCCAGTAAAATAGTAAATAACAGGTTGCAGAACTGTATTATAACAGATTTTAATTTCTGTTCTGCTTCCGATTCTTTTTATATGGAGTATTTGTCCTATTTGCAATATGTTCTTTAGCTCCAACTAGAACAGATTGCTGTAGAACTGGTTCTAGAACCAGTTATAAAACTGCTTCTGGAGCAGTGAAACCTTACATGTTGACTCCCAGGAACCTCTTATAGAACCGGTTCCATGTAACCGGTGGTAAAGAAATGTTATAGAACATGTTCAAAGGTAATCTGTTCTAAAAATTTTGCTGTGTACCAGATAGTTTCTTTGACGAAGCTTGGACAAATCCGAAAATAACGAAAATCTGGGTTATTTTTGAATCCAGATCTTAATTCATAAATGAGAGATTGGGCAGCTAAAAAGGTACTCATTCTTATCACATATCCAAATGTTATGGCAATCGGAGGGAAATAAATCATATTTCTTTCCTTGTTAGACATTTACATTGCATTTTAATTTAAACCATCGCTCTCGAGTTATAAACATAAAAAGGCAAAACTAGTCTAGTGTTTATAATTTTTAGGGAAAAATACATATTCATTACTACTATAAGTTTGTAAAGTTGACCAAAAATTGCATGTTTTTAGGATTTCGAGTTCATATTTTTGCATTTTTTTGCGCTTATTTTTTTTTTTGGTTTTTAGTGAATATTGCAATTTAATTAAGTGCATATTTTAAGCTCATGTTTTTTAAATTTTGCCGAACAATATCACCGCATATTTGTGATTTGTTAGTGCATGAAAGTCGCTGCTCTGTTTATTTATACATTTTGTATACGTATGGATTGATAATCAGTTTGAATTTAAATCAATCATACGCCTTCGTATAATTGTGTTCTAAATTAATAATAATCATACGCCATGTGGTACTTTATACACTTTGTACACAATTAATATCAATCATACGCCTAGTGTTATTCGATAGGGGTGACAAATTTTATAATATCATACAAGCAATATCCCATGTAGATGAATCGAAAATTTGTAAAAGTTAACAAATTCTGTCCTCATTAGAGTATTGCGTTAAACTTTCTTATTAAGTACTATTGCGAATTATTAATGGGGTGGCATATTAAGGTGTGCGTTCCAAAAAATGACACACAGAAAAAAATTTATAAAAAGTTAAGCACAAAATGTATGGTCTTTAAAATCTTTCTATTTATTTATTTATTGTTGCAATACAAAAGTCATCAAGAAAAATTAATAAAAAATTAATAAAAAATGTATCCTTGTTTACAGGCAAAAAAAAATTCAGTTCTATTCCCCTTTATAAATTTATTTACCTTTTCGAAATATTTCAACTGGTCTTAGCTACGGGCAGTTTGGCGGATTTTCCTCCCTTGGTACAAAAACAATGTTATTTGCTTCAAATCACTCTAGGGCTTTCCTGCTGTAGTGGCAAGATGACAAGTCAGGACCAGAAGTATGTGGACATATAATGTTGGCGTATATGTACATGGAAGTAGTCTTTTTTCAAACATTATTTTATATATTTTTCGGTCTTTTATGTGTCTGTTATTACAAATGAGTTCTTGCTTTTACCATAACTGCATATTGCTTACTATACCAGGAACTGTAACGCAATTTTAAGATCATGAGGACCTCGTTTTCATCATGAGCCAGATTTTATCTCAATGGTTAAGTCTACCTTAAGCCGTTGGCTTACTTTTAAAAAAATGAAACGACTAACTTTTGGTCCCTTGGCTAATTTTTGTATATGTCCAAGACGGATTTTGTTAAAAATTATTTTCAAAAACAACTTCTTTTTCATTTCTCTTTTTGTGAAAAATATAAAACACAAGTTCTAGTTTGTCAATAATTTATTTACTGAAATATTTTTGAAAGCTAATATGATCAAAAGCTAATATGATCAATAAAACCAAGAATGACGTGTGGAAACGTGTCGGTGTTTGTAAAATAATCATAATGGAAATTTAACTCGATGACAGTTGACAGTTTTGAGGTATTCATGCAACAACATGAAAAAAAAACGGAAGGGGACAGGCCACCAAAGGGCTCATTCCCCTAGCGATTTCCCATTTGTGAAGATTTTTCATTTTTTCATTTTTGTTTTTTATTTTTTTTTTTATTTTTATTTTGACGATTTATATTGACGATTTGACATATTTTTTCCAAATTTTTGCAATTCATTTTTTTTTTTTATCAATATAAATATTTACAATAATTTAATATCATAAATTTATGCCCGTAATTTCAAGCAATATTTACCTACCCGATTTTGTTCGTGTATACGGGTAGATATCTAAGCACCGGTAGGTATCTATTGCTTGAAATTACGGGCATTAAGAGATCAATTAATATAAATTTTTCTACTTAAATATTTGCATACCGAATCTAAGAATTCGTTCGAAATAAAAAAAAAAATAAAATTGTATAAAACTTTTAATAAATATATTTTAATCCTTTTTATTAAAAATTATTGAACTTAAATATGAAATAGTTACAAATTATTTTATTTGATACTGCAATTTTATTCATAGTACCAAATTCAATTTAGCTGTTAATTGAGTTAACAAATATTTTAATTTCAAAACTCTATTTTAGTTTGAATGAGATATTATTTTCATTATTATTTGAAAAATTTATTTAATTATTAATTCCTTTGAAACTCTAACCTCTCACTACCTCTGGTTTTTATACATATTCAAACCAATAAAATACAAATTCAAACTATATTACAAAACTGAACAGTACTCAATGGATTTAAGTTTTTTTATTTTATACCCAACTCAATATTTAAATAAACCAACTATGCAAATATGTATTGAACAACCAGATGGCCCTGAATTTAAAAGGACAAAATGACAAGAAGCAAATACATTCCCATAACTATTCTTAAATGAAAAACCATAAATAAAAAGTTTGCAAAACTTTTTACTTTTCTTGAACAAATAATTGAAGTACAATATAAATAATTTTATAGTCAGTCAGTCAGTGAGTTAAAAAAGAAGGCTCAATGCCACAAAAAAATATGCACATACATACATAAGTGTTTAAATTATTGTGCATTATTTATCTTGAAACAATATTTTGAATCCTTTAAACAATCAAATAAAAAAAGACAAAAATCAGTACTACGAATTTTGAATTTTATGTGATCAGAAAAAATTTTTTAAAGGATTTAAAGAAAAAAATACACCAAAACACAGTTGACAACAAAGTTTCTTTTCAGCAATTGTTGTTTATAACTAAAGGGTCAGCCAAATAACTTTTTTTTGTTGAAAATGCTATAAGATTAGATTAGATCAGAAGGCACTATGCACCGCAACCAATGTAGGTCTTTTGTGCTGCCTAAGGTTACCTACAGATTCAAGCTACCTATAAAGCCAATTATCCTATTAGGCAAAATGTTCGCGATGTCGGAAGGCGGAATGAAGCGATCACCTAGAAACCTAAGTCTCCTATCACAAAGCCTGGGACATTCGCAGAGAACATGCTCCGAGGTCTCAGACACCATTTCACAAAACCTACACAAATCCGTGTCCGACTGACCCTTCTTGTGCAGATGGTATCTGAGATTACAGTGTCCAGTTAAGTACGACGCCAGGGTCCTCAAACCCCCCCCCCCCCCCTTTCAAGCGACAAGAGTCGCCTCGACCCCCTACTGGAAAAGAGATCAATCTTTTAGCCTGGCGCTGACCAGGAGAGTTTTCCCAGTAACCAGAGAATTCAGACTCTCTCCATGCCCTGAGCCTTTCCCTAACATACCCCGCAGGTATTCCACAGAATGGTTCAGGACCAATAAAGGGCTTTCGGGCCCGCGGTTGGCAAGACAATCTGCCCTCTCATTGCCCTCATGCCCCTCATGACCAGGAATCCACCCCAAGGTTAGAGAGTTGCCTCTACCGAGCCTATTGAGAGTCTGAATGCATTCCATGACCAACCCGGACGACACCTTATAGGCCATTAAGGCCCTCAGTGCAGCCTAACTGTCAGAAAGAATGTAGATGCGATATCTGCGAGTCCCCCTTCGCAGGCATTCCCCTGCACAGACACAAATGGCCCAAATCTCCGCCTGAAAAATGGACGGATATTTACCCATAGGTAAGGCACGCTGGAAGCCTGGTCCGAAGACGGCCCGCACCCGTGTTCCCATTCGACTGCTTAGAGCCATCAGTGAACCACACCTGAGAACCATCTTCCGGTTCCCAGGATTGATTGGTGCACATGTCTCTGTCAAACAATAACACATCAAAATATCTATCAAAGATCCACTCCGGTGACACTTAGGTCGCCTCCCCTCATGCCACCGAATCCACTAAGTCTAGAGGAACCCATACTGGCAACCTCCATTACAGAAATATGCAATGGCGAGATCCCCAGCATAACCCCCAAGGCATCCGTCGGGCAAGTTCCGCCGGCCCCTGTAATGCCAACACACGCAAGACGGTAGATTCTCTTAAGAGCATCCCTTGCCTTACTCTGTTCAACTTTTGGCCACCATGCAAGGGCAGCATAGGTGATCATCGGTTTAACAATAGTATTGAACTGACCAGTAGACCATTTGTGGCCTTAGGTCCCATGTTCTCCCGAAAAGCATCTGGACAGGCATAATATGCCCTGGTGGCCTTCTTGGAGACGTGGTCAAGATGTTCGTTCCAGGTGAGGGAGCTATCAAGAGTCACTCCAAGATACTTAACACTGCTAGAGAAGCCAACCGTTACGCCCTCAACGACCGGCATAGACAGGTTAAGTTTTCTCCTTCTCGTGAATGGTACCAGGATTGTCTTCGACGGATTGACAGACAACCCCTTTTCCCGGCACCACGAAGGAGTGAAGTTCAGAGCCTGTTGCATACGCTCGGAGATGGTCCTGTCATCCCAGCCCACAACGGAAATGACAAGATCATCGGCGTATCCATAGGTCCTGAAACCCAAGTCGTTCAGACCCTCGAGTAATTCATCAATGACCAGTGTCCATAGTAAAGGCGACAAAACGCCACCCTGAGGACACCCTCTGGTCGCATTCACGGTCCTACAAGTAGTCCCTATTCCGAACGTGATTATCCTAGAGCGGAGCATCTCCAATGTCCAATTAATTATGATGGGAGGAATGCTCTTCCTAGCCATGGATACCCTAATCGCATCGTAGGACGTGTTGTCAAAAGCGCCCTGTATATCAATAAATGCACAAAGGGCAATGTTCTTTGCGTCCAGTGCCCGTTCTATTGTTGTGACAACATGATGGATAGCAGTTTCGGATAGACTTACCCCAGTTGATACGCGAACTGTAGCTCATGTATCGGCTTTCGTCTGAGGTAAGTGTCCCCTAATATACTGATCTAAGACTTTCTCCATTGTCCTGAGGAGAAACGAGCTCAGGCTAATTGGTCTGAAGGAACTTAGGTAGCTGCTCAGACTTTTTCCGTGCCTTCGGTAATAAAGACCACTCTAACCTCCCTCCAGGGTCTCGGTACATGTCCGAATAATAGACTCGATCTAAATATCCTAACCAGTTGTGGGACAATTAAGTCATCCCTCTCTGTAAGAGACAAGGATAGATCCCATCTGGACCCGGAGATTTAAATGAAGAAAATTCATCTATCGCCCACTTTACCCGGTTCTCCTGAAAGATTGCACCCGCCAGGCGTACGTACCTACCTGTCTAGTTCGGGATTCTCTGAATCACAGCGGACCCGCAGTTGTCAACGCATCCTGGGAAGATGAGTATCGAGCAAGAGTTTACAAGTTTCAGTGGGAGATTCCGTGTATGAGCCATCCGGCCTCCTAAGAGTGCAGAGACCATTTGTATGATCCTGTGACAGGGCCTTTTGTAGTCGCACCGCCTCTGGAAGATCAGAGATCTTCTCACAGTAGTTGCGCCACGTGGTCCTTTTGGATCTGCGTAGTTCTCTATTGTACTCAGTGAGTGCGGCCCTATAGGTGATCCAGTCACCTGTTTCCTTTGCCCTGTTGAACAGTCTTTTGGCTTCCAAATTGTATCGGAAATCCTCCCAGTTCGTGCGTCTGGGATTACGAAAAACCTGGCATGAGTCCAATGCACTAGCAACATCAAATACCAGATGTTGATGGTCCGACATTGACAGTTCATTGAATACATGCCAGTTTGAGATGGCAAATGACATATCAGAAATAGTAAGAGTGAGATTCAAGACCTCTGTCCTAATAGAATTCCTGAAAGTCGGCTCGTCACCCCTAAAAAAAAATGCTATAAAAAAACTACTAAATATTTTCTCAAATTTCTTTTTTTATTTGAAAGTACATCCCCTTCCAGTTAATAATGGAAAATAACTTCATTCAAATGGCTGCCTCGGCTGGCCATGCAGTAGCCTACACGATTGGTCCAATTTTTAAGCACATTATCGATTGTTTGCAGCTGTATATCACCAATGGCTTCACGAATATTGTCCTTTAAAGCGTCAATTGTCTCTGGCTTGTTGGCGTAACACTTATCTTTGACGGCACCCCACAAATAATAGTCCAACGGTGTCAAATCGCCGCTCCGAGGTGGCCAAACGACATCAGCTCTGCGGCTGATAATGCGATCTTCAAAAACAGGGCGCAAAACATCGGGTGTAGCTTCGGCTGTGTGGCACGTAGCGCCGTCCTGTTGAAACCAAATGTTGCCAATATGCTCCTCTTCAATTTTTGTGAACAAAATTCGTTCAACATGGCCCGATAACGATCGCCATTGACTGTAATTGCCACTCCTTGCTAATTTTCGAAGAAAAATGGCATGATTTGCAAAGTAATGTCGCAATATTTCCCAGCGTTGTTCAAGCGTATACACAACCATATTCGTTCAGCGGAAGGATAAAACTAATTATCTGTCAAATCAGACATGAGCTAAGTGTTACCATTCACAAAATAAGCACTAGTTGAAAAAAAACGTTAGATGGCGGACCCTTTACAATGCGTGTGCACAATTTTATTATATGTTTTATATGATTCATCATACGCACTGTAGTTGTACCTAACAAATTTTTGAATATTTAAGATAGACAATATTCAATAAGTGTTTGAATTGTTATGTTGTGCATTTTTTATCTTAAAAAATATGTTTAAACCTTTAAACTATTGAATTAAAAATTACTACGTATTTTTAATTTTATGTGATTTGTCTTTAAAATTAAACGTAGTTTTTGAAAAGCAAATAGTGACTTTCGTGGCAAAAAGTTTCTTGTATAACATATTTATGGAAAAAAAGGTCGCAAAAAACATTATTTTGTGAAAGGCGGTGGTAGAGAAGAATGAGTGTATTTTCTAAAAATCATAACTACATTGTAAATTTTTCAATTTTTTCTGAATCATACTGCGCAGTTTCTGGTATTGAACCTTCGTCAGCTACCCTGTTTTTTTGAATTTTTGAATATAATGTAATATTTGTTATGTTTATATTTGTTCGATTGCGTCTATATGAAATTTTCTGTGCAATCACTGACCGTGGTATAGATAAACTGATTTCAAATGCCACATGCACTCGCACTACACGTTAGACAGAGCGGTTTAGCCCTCTGAGCTATCGTCAGGTCGAGATTTTGTTGTGATTAAAACTAGTTTTGTTTAATACACGGTGTTTTTGTTCTTGCATACATAATCTCAGAAGTACAACTCCAACAACATTTTTTATTATTTAAAATTTTTTTTATTTAAAAATTTTTAATGCAGAACTAGTCTTGAAATCTTTGTTATAGAAAACTTAATTTATGTAAAAATCAGTTCTTCCACATTCCCAAACATTTGTTTCTTAGAACTACAATACGTATAAGGAATTTTATTATATGTATTATATAATCATACATCATCATACAAACTCTAGTTTTAACTAACAAATTTTGGAATATTTAAGATGGACAATACTCAAGGAATATTTTCTCCAAAACGAAACCGAGTTACACGGTGAAACTTTCTGCATCGATATCAAAGTCTCTGCAGCTTTTATAAATAAAAAAAATCTAAAAAACATCTGCCGATTTTTAGATAAATGCAGTTATATATATATTAGTGGAGTGAAATGGTAACACAAATTTAAAAAGACCACACAAAGGATTTTTTAAAATAGTTCAAACGACACATCTCACAGAATGATTAGTCGACTAACAGATTTTTCAAACATATAATTTTTTTGTAAAAAGCCCGCACATTAAAAAAAAAAATATTTTCAGCTGATGAGCCGCTTAAAATTTAATATGATTCAATAAAAGACTAGAAAATCGAAGTTTAACAAAATCAAAATATTATGCACCTTTTTCCGGAATACAAAATGTTTATAAAAAGTTATAATATCCCAAAGTTAATATATTTTCAAAACGAACTTTAATAAATATCTAGAATTGCTCGAAACAATTTCTCTTGATATCGCAGAAAAACTCTATATTATTATTTCGATTTAACCCTGACGTCAATTGATTTTTGTAGCTCTCACATTTTTGGTCTAGAATTGGGTATGACAAAAAAACAAAGTCTACACAAAAAGTGAGTATATGGATTGAGAGCACTATATTTCCGATTTCAGAAAAACATATTTAAAAAAAAATCTGTAGATAAATTTAAAAGTTATTGACAACACAGGCCTACAAAATGTAAGAGAGGTCAAAACACTAACCTCAGGTGAACTTCTACTGTAAATATTTCTAGTCGTTTATACAGTATCTATATTTTTGAGTGAAAAGGCAGTCATTTGTAGAAGAAATTTAATTTTATATTACATTTGTAGTTCATTTAAAAAACAAACCACATCAAATTACTGTATTATGATTTTACATTCATTTTATATAGTAGTTTTTTTTTGTATTTTAAAAAGTGAAGCATATAAATGCTTGTTAAATTTTTACCGCATATGTGGAATCATTTTTACTACAATTGAGGTTAATTATTTGAACAGTAAAAAACAAATGACAAAGTTAGTTGAATTTACTAAAAGTCGTCCTTTTTTCAAGTAAAATTTCATTTGTTTTTAACAACATTTGCAGTGGTCTTTACCTACATAGCATTCTAAGTGTAGAACTAAAACATAATTTTTTAAAGGGTTGAGATCCTCTGAATCTGAATCTGGCCTGAGAACTTCTAAATCACAACCCGTTTTCGAGGTAACCTGTGTTTTGAAAGCAATAGGGAGGAATTCAGATGGCATAATAAGATTGGTAAAAAAAAGACGTTATCACGTCCCAAACATTGCAAAAAAACCGATTTTTTCTAAACTTCTTGTTAAGACATCTCGAAAATCTGATAAGATATTGGAAACCTTAAGCCTGAGTTGAGAATATAATAGAGAGGCGATATAAAAAATTTTGTAAAAAACGCATAATATGGAAAGATATAAAGTCCCGAATATAGCAAAAGACCGGGTTTTTTAAGCTCTGAAGTCAGATTTTGATTTATCATTTCAAGCCTTCAGAAAAGTATGCTTTAGTCCTAGGGTCTTGATCTCTCTAAAATTTTGTGGGCGTGTGTTGTCACAATATTTCAATTTGGCTACAAATTTTTTTTTAAAATACATTATTCTGAAATCAGAAATATAGGGTTTTGAAAACATACACTCACTGTTTATTGAGTATTTTTGTCTTATCAATATAGTTCTAGACCACCTGTGAGGTAGTATACCACACTGCCGCAGTTTCGTAAAATCCAAGAACTCGTAAGTAGTTAGTTTATGTGTCAATTAATTAAAACATTTTGAATTCTTAAAATGCCTCTATATGAAAAACATCATTTTACAAAGTTTGTTATGACCGGGGATCAAACCGGCTACCCTCATCAGGCATCACATCATAGCAAGCAACACTACGGTATACACAGCGATGAGTGTGGCTCATTGAAGTGTCTCAATTAGCCTACACAATATATTACTTTAACAGAAAATCCAGAACTAACTAATACGTAAACAATAGTGTGTCCCGAATAAAACAAAAATTAGGATCGATGCGTTTTAAAAATCAATGCGTATTGAAACTTCTCTAAAACCGGCAACTTCAATCGCTGGAAGGGAACTGAAGATTCACTTCCAAAAATGATTACTGATTTTTATATTCCGCGCCTTAATTCTTCAAATGGAAGAAATCGTTTTTTTTTTTTTTGGAAAGTTGGCCTCAAATTGCCCATTTTGGCATAAAGTATATTATTATTTAAAATTCCTAAAATTCGAAGTTAGAAAAAAATATATTTTTATTCATTTATTCATTTATTCATTTAATATACTCAAAATTGTTCAAATATGGAATACTGACTTCATCAAATATCATTAACCAACCTTCTAGCCTCGAAACAAAAATGACCCACGAATTTGATAAAAATGCTAAAACGTCTTTTTAAAAAAATTTGAAAGATTTTTTAAAACGCCTACTTTGAAGATGTCTATTGCCATTTCTATAATATAATAGTTTAAAAAAAAAAAAATAAACAAAATAAATTGAAAAATTTATAATTCGGGCTTGAGTTTGCAGCAACTTTTTTCCAGGACATTTTATTGCTTATTTTGTAAAAAATTTTAACAAAATTTGAATGTTTTTATTAAAGTTTTCATAATTTTCGGAAAATGATCACTAAAATTTGATAATAACTATCTTTATTTTTATCTAAAAACAATTGTTAACCCTAAGTGGCCTGGGGACAAAAAGGCCCATGAATCTTAATTTTAATTTTGGCTACAAGATTGTAAAGCCTATAAATTGATATAAAAATCTTTCCTTGATTATTTTGATTATTTTATGTAAGTTGGTCTATATATTGCTAATTTTGATCCATATAGATCAAATTTTTCGACAAAATAATCAATTTTTATAAAATGTCCTGGAATGCAGTAGCTCCAAATACAAACTCGAATTATTATTTTTCCAATTTATTTTTTTTTTCTTTAACAACAACTGTTATATTATAGAAATAGCAATCGACATCTACAAATTGGGCATTTTAAAAAATCTTTAAAATTAATTAAAAAAATAAATTTTTTAATTTTTATGAAATTCGTGGGTTATTTTGGATTCCAGGCTAAAGTAGGTTAATGATATCCGATGAAGTCAGAATTCAATATCTGAATAATTTTAAGTATATTTTAAGTATATTCGCGGCAGAGAAAACAGACCTTTTTTTAAAAATTCATAACTCAGTGAAAAACAAAAATTTTTCCAAAATTTATTATTGTAGAGAATTGAACAAGTTACAAGAAAAAAAATTCAAAAAAATATATTTTTCACTCCAACATGGTTTTATAGAGCTCCAAACTGGCGGCAGAGAAAAAACCGGGGCCTCGTGGTTGCAGCGCTGGGAGTCACATAAATAGTCCGATCTGGAAAAAAATTACTTTTTTAAATCTTAACAAATTTGGTTATCGTCTGACACGAGCTTTTTTTTTATTTTTTTTTCAATTTTTGGTGATGTTCCAAATTAAAAGTGTGTTTTTTAAAAAAAATATTGGCTTTAAAAATTCATAAAAAATCGAAAAAATATTTAAAAAAAAAAAAGCTCGTGTCATACGATAGCGAATCGAGTTTAAAAAAATACAAAAAAAAAAATTCGTCAAAAAATGAACCCGCTTGTACCGCAACCAGTACGAAAAACATGGTTTCGAGATAAACGCGTTCAAAGTTTGTGAACAAAGAAAAAAAGGTTACCTTCAATCTGCCATGCCTGCTTCGTACTGCATGCCTTCGTTATCTAGTGTTGTGCTGTTTTTTCAAGAAATTCAAAAACACAAAAAACCCCACCATTTCAAGTAGGTACGCAATAACAACCACCAAAAGTCAGGTAGCAAGTAAAACAAGTAGGTAGCGCGAAAATTAAAAATGCGCTCTTACTAATCCGGCTGTAACTTTTGAACCCATAGGAATTGAAATGAATCTTTCTTAGAATCTTAAGAATATTTACTAAAATACAAAATGATTAAAAAAAGTCGATTTCAAAAAACGGCCAATGTCATGTCCCCCTTTATAAATAAATGAAATTAAAAATAAATATTTTCGAAACTTTGAATATTTTGAATTCTGAATTAATCACTTTCGGCTAACTTTCGGCGCCGGTTAACGTCTTCCACCCTAATAAACAACTTATTTTTCAATTAGAATACTTCCTATTTTTAATTCAATTGCTATCTCTTTTTCACAAGCAATTGTCACAAAAAAATTACATTGCGATTTGAATGGCCAATCAAATTTCAATGCAAATGAAAAATTCCCAAGTATGATTTGAATAGACACAAAATTGTATAAATGTTTTAAAGTAAGTCCGTAAAGAAATATCAATTTTTGAATGTCAATTCAATGTGTAGACGATAAAAAAGCAAGTAAATTGAATTGGCATAACCATATAACGAAAAATAAAATTGACAAGGACAATATATGAGAACATAAAAGTTTTCAATTATTGTTTTTTGTTGTTTTTTTTTTTTTTTTGAGAGATTTAAAAAGTATTATAAGAGGCAGACACACATACATGCATATTTAAGCACAAAAAGACATCCATATTATTTATTCTAATTCCATCATTGTTCGTGTGACGGAAATTTTAAAATCAATATAAATCGATTTTAAGCATTTAAACAATTTAAGCAGTTTATACACATACAAGCATATAAAATGTATACACCCAAATCATGTTCAAGTAACTGAAGATTTTTACTATGGGACGACTTATGAAATTTTATTTTAAAAATTTTATGTGATACGACCGGTTCAGTAGGGTGTCAGTTAAAATGGAATTAAAAGCCAGAAATGATTTTTTTTGGAAACTAACCCGTGTCGCTAGTCGGCCGAAAATGACCCATTTTGGAAAAAAGTGTATTATTATTATTA
>JAEKOY010002402.1:0-13064 GCA_021234595.1 Delia radicum | reverse complement strand
AAAATTAAAAAAAAATACAGTGAAGCACGGTTATAACGAACTCGTAGGACCGGACCATTTTGTTCGTTATAAGCAAAGTTCTTAAATTCTCTTAATTTTTTAATTTCTGTTTGTAATATTTAAACAATTCTTCCATTAAATTGCATATCATACAGTTTTTAATTCTTTTTAGTAAAGTAAAAACTTAAGTTTTCAAAATTTGCAGCACATTTTTCATAAAAAAATTACATATTTAATGTACAATTTAAATCTGTGAAAAAACAGCGAAAAATATATTCGAGCAAAACAGTGCTAAAAAAAACATATCATTTTAGAAAAGTTCTAGCAACACTCATAGAAATAAACCTGCAAAAATTGCAGAAAAACCTTCTAAATACACAGTGAAACAATGAAAAAAATTCTCAGACTCGACAGTATAGGTTAGATTGTACTACCATAGTTTAGTAAAACCCTGTACTCGGTTTGGCCAGTTTGACTACCAATTTTTTTTTATGGACCTCAAAAGATTTTGAAAATCAGTGCACCTCTCAAAAAAGGTGTCCTCAGTTTTTGGCCAACAGCTAATTCATACTTGATGATACTGCTTAACTATACCCAGTAAAAAATTTTCGTGTTTTTAGAAGCAGGATAAAACAAATGCGCTGAAGTAAGTGCTTACTAGTATGTTGTTCGTATAAAAATAAACAAAAAATTTTGTTGAGCTTACTGTTTTCCCTTACAATGATGCAGGTTGTAAGCAGTTTACGTTAATCCCTTACTAGGATGCAGGTTGTAATGCAGAAAGTTCCATGTCGTGGATTATAAACGATCTGAACCAGTTTTCCCGAGTGATTTCTGATTGTGTTTGGTGTTTTCGAGTAGGTTAAAAAATAATTAGTCATTTCACTGTTCCTGAAGAGTTACCACGAGGTGCGGTAAAAAAAAATTATTATATTATGTCTAAAATTAATGTCTGTAGAATTTTATGTAAAATAAATTATATATTATTCATATTATTACTTTTAATCGTAACAATGTAGACATGAAATATGATTTTATCCATGAAATCACAGCTTTTTGTAAGCGCTAAAAACCCGCGCTTATTTTGCCAAAAAGTAATGCTTCCAAGTGGGAATTCGCCATATAAAAATCATGACATATGTAAGCAGGTTTGTAAGGGATTCCTTTTGGCTTACTCCCTTACAAACCTGCTTGCAGGTAAGCAGCGTTTTTTACTGGGTATTTGGCACTAATGTAGTGAAGAGTCTACTGAACAAATTTTATGAACATTTTAAATCATTTTTTGTTAGAAAATGTTTTGCAACCGTCAGATAATGACAATCGTAATTAATTTTTATATTAATTACTGTAGAATATTACTTTAGTTAGTCTCTTTACAGGAAGAAGAAGAAGAAAACATTTTTATTGAAAAATTTTACGGACACAAGGGATACACCAGACTGCCGCAGTTTCGTCCCCCTCCTGGGACTCGTCAGTGGTTAATTTATGTGTCAATTGAACAAAGTATTTTATATTGTTAATTTGCTCTATATGAAAAACTTTTTATTTTTTGGTGTCGTACTGTGATTTGAACTCACTGCCTTAGCATCAAGCTATGCATCGCAATCTCACCTCTTAACGAGTTCAACCACGGTCGACACAGCGATGGCTGTGGCTAAAGTGGAGTTTGGTCACACTACGTACACGCAAGTATTGTTTGGATCAGAAGAGACAGAATTAACTAATACCAATGCACAATTTATTTCTCAACTAGAATGCTTTTTCTTCTTAAAAAAACATTTCATTTTAAAAAAGTGCTATCTACTCAAGAAATAAACCTGCAAAAATTGCAGAAAAAACTAATAAATATTAGTTAAAAATTACCTTGCAAAAGAAACTTCTAAATTTGCAAATTATTTTGCTAAATATTAATAAGATAAGAACAGCAAAAATAAATCGGTTAACTTTACAATATTTTAGTTATATTTGATGTGAATTTTAGTTTATTGAAAGTAGCATTTTATTCTCTAAAATTGGGAAAAAATTATACTAAATATTTGTAGACTTAAAATAGCAAACCAAAACTGTAATATTAATAAAATGTTTGCTATATTTACCTCAAACTTAGCAGAATGCAATTAACAATATATTTTGCAGAAATCAACAGAAATTTTTGCTAAAAAATTTTAGATTGCTGATTTCCTATGGGCAGACTTTTATTCGCATAAAAAAAATCTAAAATTTCTAATTTTTTAATGATTTTTTTTGCTGATTTTAGCATATTATTTTGTTACTTTCAATTAACTAAAATTTAGCTCAAATATAACTAAGTATTTGTAAATTCAACAGATTTATTTTTGCTATTCTTATATTACTAATATTTAGTAAAAAAATCTACTAATTTTAGCAGTTTTTACCAATTTTACAGGTTTATTTCTAAGAGTGCAGCATCTAACACTTTTTTTTTAATTTTTAGTGTCCGACCGAACTCCCTTTTTTGGCCGAAACATAAGCCGAACTTCAGCTAGATTTTTAATGTTCGACCGAATACGTATCCGAAGCCGAATTTTATTTTAAAAATATGAAATAATTAGTTCAATTATTTTAATGTTGTCTTTCGAAAAAAATTGGGAATGTTTGAACTTTGTTCTTTTTAATAAAATTTTTAAAGAATTTAATAAAATTCTTGTGTTTGCACTCGAATTAAACAATTTATTCTGAAAATGTAATAACATTTTTCAAATTCAAGGAGTTTGGCCAAGTTCTCCCGAACTCTGAAGCCAAAACCGAACACTCGTTCGGACTCGTGCTAAATCACAAAACAAAGTGTTAGATCTAGCATCCGCTATGCTAAATGGCAATCCTGACTGAGTTGCTTAGTCAACAGCACATCCAATTCGAAAAGTAATTTTTAAATTTTTAAACGCAAAAATTTTATGAACTTTTTAAAAGTTTTGCCAAATTTTGTTATTTTTTTAAATGTTTTTAAAAAACATGGCCTATAATAATATAGCATAGTGGGATATATCACAAATTTTCATATCCGTTAATGAATATTTTTAATAAATCTTTAATGGAAGGTATTTTCATTGATCGTTGGAAATATACTATAATTTCTCCAATATTTAAATCTGCCCGCAAGGAAGATTAGATTAGATACAGGTCAATTTCTAAGCTAACAATAGTTTCAAAACTTTTTGAACATGTGATATATAATAGATTATATTTTGCAACTAAATCTCTTATAATTTCACAACAGCATGGATTTCGTAGTGGAAGATCCACAATTTCGAATCTAATGGTGTTTACTGATTATTGTATGTCGCAGTTTGAAGTTTCTTCACAAGTTGATGCAATTTATATGGATTTATCAAAAGATTTTGATAAATTTTCACATAAGATTTTATTAGAAAAGTTGTCAAGCTTGGGCATTCATTCGGCTTTTTATAGATGGTTTTCTTCCTATTTACATAATCGGGAATGTGTTGTGAAGATAGATGACTATGAATCGTCACCTTATATTCAAACTTCTGGTGTGCCACAAGTTAGTGTATTGTGCCCTTTATTGTTCAATATCTTCATAAATGACGTATTTACATGTTTTAAATATTCTCAGTTTCTACTCTATGTTGATGATATGAAAGTATTTTCAAGAGTTGGTAGTTTGAATGATGCATTAAATTTACAAATTGATCTTGATAATCTAAATACATGGTGTTTTCATAATAAATTGAATTTTAATATGAACAAAAGTGTTTTCATATGTCATATGCAAGAATCCGTAATCCTATACAAACTTTTTATAGAATTGGTGCTAATTTAGTTAAAACTGTTAATGAAGTTGAAGACTTAGGAATAGTATTTGATTGTAAGATGACATTTTTGCCGCATATGGAAAAAATGATTCCCAAAGTTTACTCTACTTTTGCTTTTATTAGAAGAAATTGTAATGATTTTTCAGATCCCTATACCTTGAAATTGTTGTATACTTCATATGTGAGGTCTAAATTAGAATATGGTGCAATAATTTGGAGCCCTCATGCAGATATTCATATTAAACGTATTGAAAAAATACAGAAAAAATTTATTAAATTTGCATTACCGCATTTGAATTTTGTTTATCCAGTTCCTACATATGAAGTCCGTTGCATGCATCTTGGTTTGGAAACGTTAGAAACTCGGCGTAGGATTCAATCAATGCTATTCTTATTTGATTTAATAAATGGTAGTATTGATTGCACCAGTCTCTTGGAGAAAATTCCGTTCAATGTACCCAGTAGACATCTTCGTCACAATAATTGTTTTTTGAAATTTGTTATCGTTCTAATTATATCTTGAATAGTCCTCTAATCAGGACAATTAGAGAATTCAATTTATTGAATGTAGATCAAATTGTAGAATTTAATACATCAAAATCCAATTTTAAATTTTTTTTGCTATTTAATTCTGTAAAATTATAGTAGTTATTTTAATAATTAAATAATTATTTAATTTTTTAAATTAATTTTAATTAAAAATTAAGATATTCTTAGTCTGTAAGGAACTATGTTCTATAGACATTAATAAATAAATTAATTTATTGGAAATAATTCGGCCATTTCTTTCTTACCTAGTGGTCCGATTGCAAAGAAATTTGGAACATACATAAGTGACGTAATATCGAGTTTTGATTTTTAAAGTTTCAAACCCTCCGCGGGAGGCATTATGACCACCCAAAATAGGGAACTTTTTGCTTATAAAATTTTGAGCGCTTGCCATTTTTTTTTTTTTCTTTCTAATCCGATTTTCAAAAATTTACATATTTGTAATCTGCTTACTTGTGTGGCCTATCTCTAATAGTTCCCAAGATATTCCTATTTGAAAATGTGAAATTCTAAATTTGGTCCGACTCAGGTCCAGTTTTCTACGAATAGCTGGACGAAATGGGGGACAATTTCTTTTTTAAAATATTGGATATTTAACTAAATAAGAAAAGACCCTAACCACGTGCTTGATTACTAAGAAGAAAAGAATGGAGCAAAATTAATGATTAATAGGTTTTTTGTTAAAGTTCTGCCTATTATAGAGGCTCTAGCTTTTCTAAAACTTCGGGTTCTGATTAGGTCTTTAGCCAGATCGAAATACTAGTATCAACCTAGCTAATATATTTGATTTGCTTTATTTTTGTAAGTATACGGAGGCTGAAAGGTCGTTATAAATTGAAAAACAAAAAACTAATATAACTGTAAATAAATAAATTCTTTATTAAATAAAAAAAAATATAATGCAACAGCTTATTCTGCTCAAAAACTACATTCGTTTAAGGAAGAAATTTAAAAAAAAAACCAAAATTTTTAAATTTTATCTTTTTAGCAAACAAAATTTTTGAGAGCTTAAAACGCATCTTTATACAAAATTTTCCATTTTTCGAACTTAAAAGTATGTAATATGATTTACTTAAAATAAGTAACCCTAAACCCAGTCAAAAAATAAAAAATATTACTAGCTTAAATTAAATCCTTATATAATTGAAAGCAAAATTTGAATCTTTTCGATTAAAATTTATCTAATGCATGTTTTCGTAAAAACTTAATTAAAGTTAAAGTTAATATATGGACAATATTTACTTATATACCATATATATATTTGTTTTTTTTTTTATTAATTACTATTACCCTAACCGAGCACTAGCTAATATGGCCTTTGGCACGTTGTAGCGAAAAGAGACAAGTGCCTCTGGTGGGAATCGAACCCACGCACTGATAATCCAGCACGCTACCAACTAGCCTACCGGGGAGCACAGATTTTAATGGTGAAGTTTATATACAAATGATTTATATATTTACTTTTTGTATTTTTAAAAAGTTTATAAATGTTTTACCAATTATGTTGTATTGAAAAAGAAAAATGTTTAACAAAATAAAAATAATTGTCAACTGCGTACATATCCATATGTATATGTACATTTCAATTTTTTATTTTTTAAATACTTCAAAATCCATATAATATATTCTTAATGTTATTTTTATATATTTATTTTTTTTATAAATGTTACACACAAAAATATAAAAACCCATGTCAATTACGAAAACAACCGATTCAGTAACTTTAACTGCTGAAATTCCGCCAACAACGAAAATTGCTAATTCAATTTGAAATTGATAGCTATTTAATTGGATTATTTTTCTATTAAATAATAATTGATTAAAAAGTGATCAATATCGTATACCTTAACAAAAACCAAAAAAAAAATGTTGTTGGCATACCAAATGTTTTTTTAACAGGTTGAATTTTATAATATTGAATTTAAATTGGCCTGAAATTCTCGCAGTGGTCGAGTGAGCATCGCGCGTTCGCTGTTTATACATTTTTTAAAGAGTAATGATTCTTACGTAAGTGCTCGTCGCCAATTTTGTTCAAAGTTCGGTATTCGGCGAATACGCAATGGACCGAGTGGATACCATGGATTTTTTTATGGGGCTACCTCAAAGAGAGGGTTTATAATGACTATCCCCAATCTTTGCGGCTTTAAAGGAAAATATTCGTCGAGAAATCGGCTCAATTGAACCAAGTTTACTGCAGCGTGTTGCGCAGAACCCAAGGCTCCGTTTTGAACAGTGTGTTCAACTCGACGGAAGACATCGGGATGACATACTCTTTAAAAAATAAAATCCGCATTTCCATTCTGTCGTTCAATGCTCTTAATAAAACTTTTTGTCAATTATTAGGTTTTTTATTTAAGTTTGAAAATATAATCTGCTGCCAGCCACCCTGTACTTATGTGAACAAATTCACACAGAAATTATTTTTTTCTTTCTATTGAAGCAAAATGCCAAATTTGTTTCTGGATTTTATCTTTCCAGAAATCAGAGTATTTTTTTTTTTTTTTTTTTTTTTGTTCCAAAACAATTTTTAATTTATTTTTTGCAAAAAAAATTACATTCAACTTAATAAAGTAATAAAGCTAATAAGAATTAATATCTAAATTAATTGAAATTAATTTCAAATGTTTATTACTAATACCACTAAACATATACATTTATAAACAACAACTACATAAATATTACCAAAAACAAAAACAATGTGTTGATGTTTGCTTTTGAGCGGTAATATAAAAAAAAGTCAAGCAAGTTCCGAATTTGAGCAAACATTTAATTGATTCAATTAATTTTTAATTGACTGATTTTAAATTTTACAACAAACCGATTTAATTGAAAAAGTAAAGAAAAAATTTTTTTTGTGTTAGCTTTCAGATTAAAATTTTGCCAGCTAGCCTGAAAAATTCCCTTGCGGCGCTGAGGCGCTATTAGGTTAGGTTAGGTCGAAAAGAGGATTCGGAGAGGGGAAATGCTTCCCTAATCCGACTCAAGCCCCTGAGAGTCGGCTTGTTGTGCGCTTTTACTTTAATGTATTAAAACAAAAAATGATTTAAATAAATCTAACAAAAAAACCCAATATCACAAAACCGGTAAAAGATTCGTGTTTTTCAAAATAGTCGCTGCTGTCTTTTAAAGCTGTCTTTTAATATATGACAAACAATTTGTTTGAGTTTATTTATATATTTTGAAATGTGATAAATGCAATGAGATCAATAATTTAAAGTCACAATTTAGGCGAACAAAAAACCTGTAATTTTAAAATTTTTAATTTGATTTAAACTTAAATGCGCCAAATTATTTGCGCTCTAAAGACAATTGATTAACGTGAATGGATTTAGCATGATAAAAAATCGTCTATTCACAAAAAGTTATTCATGTCACACAAAAAAAAAATATAAAAATATTTTCCATAATTTTTGAAATTCCTCATATACAAATACATGAACATTTAAGGAATTTTATTCTAAAGAATAATATTTAAAATTTGAGAAATCTGTTTTAAAGAGGTGCCATTCACTAACACACACCATATCTTGACGACATTTGCTCCTTCCGAATGCAAACCTTTGCAGATTGCTTGAAAAAATTTCTAGTTCATTAGATTGAACGACTGTTTTTTTTTTTTTGTTCATCCCCTAAACATACAACAAACAATTTTTTGTTTAATTTTTCAAAACTACTATATTAAATCCTTTAACTCCCTTAACAAATAAGTACTGATATGTTTCAAATCCTCTTCTCTCTAACTAAATTCACGATTCCTGCTGATTATGATTGCAAAATTTTAAGTTCACTTGAAGTTCGTTAACGCATCCGCATCCGTTTATTTGATTTTCTGTATGAAACTTTAGATGAATGTCACAACAAAAAAAAAAAAAAAATGGCTGACAAATCCAAAACTTAAACGGAATGAAGTTGCAGTAAAAAAATCATAAAATGCTAACGAAAACCAACACCATAACATTTTATAATTTTCACCAGTTATATAGTCAATGTGTTATTTTTTGTTAACAATGTCTTAAAGTAATTTTGAAAAAAAAGAACTAAAATTAAAAAAGGGGTTAAAAGAAAATAGCGTCACAGACAATAGCATACAATTGCAATTGTATACACGTGACTTGAAAGCTTAACAAAAATTTTTAAAACAAACTTTTTGTAAAAACTACAGCACCGATTTTTTATGTGTCTTCAAAATACCCGTTTAGTTTAAGAAACTTCAAAAAGAAAATAAAAGAGTTTGTTTTCAGTAAGAGAAAAAATTAGTTTAGTTTTCTTTTCAGCCATACAAAGTTATGCTTAAAAGGAATTAAAGCAGAGCATTAAATAATGAATTCATAAATGAGACAAAATTTCTTATTCATTTTTGTTGAAATTTATCTAAACGCTGCTGCAAATGAATGGTCGATTGATACAAAGTGGCAATTATGTGATATATGATTGGGAAGCTTGTCACTAAACTGGTGCAACCGAAATTGTGGTGTACCAAAAATCGGGTGACTATAGTAGTTGTGACAAAGCATTGACTGGTTGGTATCAGATATATCATGTAAGTGGAGAAAATGTAACATAACATCAAAGTGTACTAAAGCTACTAGGGCCGTTGCAATTGAAGTTGTTACTGGTCATTGAACTGATTCAAAGTGGTGGTCATTGAACAGGTTCAAAGCCGTTTGCAGTGCATGAAAACATGACAATTTGTGCCAAAGGATTCAGTCCCTTGACAGCTACAAAGCGGATAAAATACTTTAGGAATTTTATGTGTACCGACTTTTTTACAGTAGAAATGAAGACGTAAAGCTTTGGTTCAAAAGAATTGAATGCGGAACTGTTTAGATGGTGACCAGGGTTGTCACATATGACAATTTTTCGCCAAACGCGAAGATTTTAAAACTTGTTTGGCGAGTTAATTCTTGAAATGGCGGGTTTTCGAATGAATGTCGATTTTCTTGATGATTTTACACATAAAATATCGCTACCAAAAAACTAGAAATATATTACTAGAATATGATTTTCTGCACAACTTATTCAAAAACTTGAACCATTTCACAAGAATATAAATTAAAACTGTAAGTTATACATTAAATTTGTGCTGTTTTGCCTCAGATTCTTCTTTTTAGAAAGATACGAGGGTGGTTCAATAAGTCCGTGACTTTTCGAACTTCCCTAGCAGTTATATGAAATGCAACAATCAAGTACCACCTGTTAATAGACTACTGTCGAATTTTGAGCAAGTTCCGTCATTTACTTTGCGTTTAACAGCTGTTCAAAACATACAACCTCGTGGATTTTTTTGATAATGGAAAAAAGTGAATTTCGAGTGCTCATTAAACATTATTTTTTGCGAAAAAAAAACTTAGTAGACCGATTTAACGAGGATTTAAAAAAAAGCGACCCCCATATGGCCAAGAGAAAAGTTCTTTTTCATCAAGATAATGCACGGGTGCATACTTGTGCAGTCTCAATGGCAAAATTCCATTAATTGGGCTACGAATTGGTACCTCATCCGCCATATTCTCCGGATTTAGCCCCCAGTGAAATTATTTATCAAACAAATGCTTATTTTATGGACCACGAAAAATCCTATTTTTTGGTAGGGATACAAAAATTGGAGAAACGTTGGACTAAGTGAGTGGTATGTAGACTAGTGCAGTGGTATGTCACAAAACTATTCCATTTAAACTTCTCCTGTAACAGAACACATTGAGCTTAATATGTGACTACATAGGTAGAAAAATACGAACGGGCCAGTACTGGAGCGGTGTGGGTAACGGTAATGCATTAACTGGCAAAGTGTCGGATTTTAAACTTTTACTGTAAAAAAATTATGTAAAATTATTAAACAGTCATTTGATGTGGTTTGTTTTTTTAAATGAACCACAAGGTTAGTAAAAAATTTGATTTGTTCTTCAAATGACTGACATTTAAATTAAAAATAAAGAAACTGACAACCCAAACAACTGTATATTTTTTTTAAAGCAGAAGTTCCCTGAGTGCAGTACTTTAAAAATTCTTTTTTTTTTAGCAAAATTATAAAAAATAACCAATAATTCAATGTTCTCAGCTCATATAAAAGCTGCGATTTTTATTTGAAGTGAAATTTTAAATTATTAAAATAACATGGAAATTATTAAAATAATGGAATCACGGTTTTTTACACTTTTCAAAGCAATCAAACTTGTAAAAAATGCGATATTTTGATTTTTAAGTGATTAGTCGCAGGACCAGGTCATTACCAGCAGATTATAAAATTTTTTAATTTTCGAAAATCAGGATTCCTCTAGACATCGTCTTAACTTATAAACTAATAGACGGATTTTTATGAAATTTTGCAGAAGAAGACATTAAGTATTAATAGCAAAGCGTTGAAATTTGAACAATATAAATTGAAGTTTAGATACTTTTTCGCCTAATTTCGCTTTTTCCAAAAAGCGAAAATCGCGATATCTGCTTAACTAGGAGCAGAAAAAAAATAGTTTTTCGAGAGTGGTTATATCTTGGTAAGAGAAATATTTTTTGTCCAAAACTTCTCTTTTATATGTTTTAGTTTCCAAAATTCAAACTAAAATATTTTGGCTCATATCGCCTAAATTTAGCAACTATAAACAATTTTGTTGAAGAACTTATTATTTGTTTTTCGAGTGGAGCACATAGTATGAATTTCGTTGCAAAACATCGTTTGGCAGTTAGAGGGTTAAACTTGAAATTACGGCTGAAGTGTTTATGGCTGTGCGAAGTATCATAGCAATCCGATCAGCCAGTAACTGAATTGCACTATAGTAAATTGTGGCCAAAACTAAAAAATAATGTCTTTGATTTATTCAGATATTTTTATGCCAAACATAAATGTATATACCAAATAAAAAGAATAAGTTAACTTAGTTATTGTGAGTGGGCTTATTAAATTTTACGATACATCAAAATTGCAGCTTTTCTAATATCGATTTACTAAGTAAAAAATTTTTTTTTAAATATGAAAACAAAGTAGGATATGGTAATCCTTTTGAATTTAGTTTTGTTTTTATAAAATTGTTTCTATATCAAATTTAGTTTGGTTTTTAATAATTGCATGACGATGTTAAGTATTTTGACTACGTATTTTCATAATATATTGTATCCAAATTAAGGTGACAGATAAGGAAGTATATTCTTTATTAATTTTTGAGCTATTTAAATTAATAAACAAAGAAAATATAGAGTTATGGGGAATTCCAGGTCAAACCGCACAGCATTCGGATTTGTCATTTCCGATTTTAATGAAATTCGGCACAAATATCCACGAACTCATCAACGAAAATGTGCTTACGACCACGTTTTCCTTCATAACTCCGGAACCAAATGAGTCTCCACCTTAAAATTTTGCCACAAATGTGAGAGGCCTTATATATTTTTTTCAGAATTTAAAAAAAACATTTTGAAGGTAATGTTCTCACCTATAAATGGTACCAATAGGAAAATTGTAAGCATTGTAGTTTTAAAGTTATGAGCGACTTTGTATGGGCACTTTATTCAAATCTTGACGTTTTTGCCAATTTTCATAACGTCATATTTCGAAAACTGAAAGGGTTTGGGGTCGAAAGGTTAATGATTTAATAAGCACTACCCATTTACAATATTTGTGGCAAATTTCATTAAAATCGGAGATGACAAGTCCGAAAATTACAGCTTTTCTGTGCTGTTTGACATGAAATTTCCCTATAGCCAGTTGTTTAACTAAAGAATAACTTTTACTTTCTCAGAAGATGAACAATTTATCAATTAACACTAAATTATTATTACAATTGTGCATAAAATTCTTATCTTTTGTTAAAACATGATTTGGAAAATTCCTTAAAACTATGTAAACCAAAAATTACGCTCTGTTTTGCCATTTTTTCTTATGCGGCAAAATAACACCAGTGAAAAGGAACTTCTTTAAAATATGTGTAGAGGAAATAACACACAGAAAAACGGTTGGATCACTTTAGCGAACACTCCCTTAACAAAACGGTTTATTGACATTCGATGTTAAGCAGTCGTTATTCCATTCTTAAAACTCAAAATTTCAAACTGAATTTCCATTCAAAGAATATACTCCTTTTGAGCTTTCTAGATTATAAAACTTATTGTTCCTTTTATCCCGGAATGCAATATTATTGTATCGTTGTATTGTATTATTTGCTGTTATTTCATTGTGTTGAGAGTATAGATTAACAATGACACTGACATTGTGTGGTCAATTGACATTTATTTCATTGTAGCTGACAATTTTCTTTTTTTTACTCCCACCACCACTTTATTGTGAAAATAAAAACATTTTTTAATACAAATCCTACATAGTTGCATGGTTGGTTTTGTTGTAAAGTCATTGCAATATTTGTTGTTCTTTTTAAACATAATAAAGTTTTCAATTATTTTTTTTTTATATTATTTTTCTGTACTTTAAAAAATAAAAAGAATCTTTTGTTATAAGTAAGTCTGAGCATTATCATTTGTATACGAGTCATTTCAAAAAATTTCGATTCCATTGTTTAAATGGATGTGTATGGATTTTATTGAACGTGAACACACTGATATAAACACATGTGCAGTATTAAGTTTTTCGAATTTCGGTGCAGTTAGCGTTGAATCGCTGCTCAAAGTTCGTCATTTTTAACAAACCAAGAAAATAATTTATGTTTAAAATGCTCTAACTTTCTAAGTTATTATCCGATTTTGTTAAATCTTAGCTCATTTAAAAGGTTAGGTCTT
>JAEKOY010002401.1:0-13068 GCA_021234595.1 Delia radicum | reverse complement strand
ATTTTTAATACAAAAATCCAAACATGTTTAATACACACAAAAAAATCTTTGCCAAGTAATTATTAGCACTTCAACTAATGAAGTTTATTGCAAAAGTTATGCGAAAACTAAAACATTTTACCAATTTTTACTTGTTTTTACTTATTATTGAATAATTATGCGAAAAACTTTATTAGTTGAAATGCTTCTAGTTACTTGGCAACGATTTTTTTGTGTGTAATATATATTAACACAAGTATTCATAAAAATCTAAATTCAGATTTCAACTACATTTTAGTAAAATACATTTAAGCCTTAAAACTGTATTCATAAACGAAATTAGCTTAAATTCATATTTAAACCTGTGTAAAGCTACACTAAGAATATTATGTAGGTAAAGACGACAGCAAATGTAGTCACGATGTATATAAAAAAAAAAACTAATATAACTGTTAAAAATATTACTTGAGCCAGAGTACACACTAAAAATTTTATATAAATAGAACATTTTTGGTCTTCAAAATTTAGTAACGTCATGATGCTTGTTAGGAAAAGACCTAACCACGTGGTTGATTACTAAGAAGACAAGAATGGAGCAACATTGATTATAATAGGTTTTTTGTTAAGTTTCTGCCTATTATATAGGCTCTAGCTTTTCTAAAACTTCGGGTTCTGATGAGATCTTTAGCCAGATCGAAATACTAGTATCAATAGCTAATATGTTTGATTTGCTTATTTTGTAAATATACGGAGGTTGAAAGCTCGGTATAAATTGAAAATAACATAAAAATATCTCGATGTATATAAAAACAAAAAATTAATATAATTGTAAAAAAATATTACTTGAGCCAGAGTACACACTAAAAATTTTTTATATAAATAGAACATTTTTGGTCTCAAAATTTAGTAACGTCATGATGCTTGTTAGGAAAAGACCTAACCACGTGGTTGATTACTAAGAAGACAAGAAGGAGCAACATTGATTACACAGGTCAACAGCAAAAAAAGGCTTGACTAACCACTATATAGATTTGATGCATCATGGCTGCCTAAGTACAAAATGGTAAAATTTTTCAATTCTATGGATAATTTTTTTTTTAAAAAAATTTTTTTTAAAATTGACAATATTTTTGAGCCATTTCTCCACTTATGTTGTCATAACTCAAAAACAACTAGTCCGATTTGTCAAATTAAATTTACAAAAATTAAGGTTTACAATATCTTTAAAGAACTGTACAAATTTTTTTAATGCGATCAATAGTTTCAAAGTTATGAAACAAATTGTTAGCAAAAAAATGCTAAAAAAAAAAATTTGAAAAACAAAAATCTGGAAAAAAATCGAAAACTGCAAAAAATATTACTTTTTATTTTTTTGTAGTAAAGCTACATATCATGCGAATTAAACTAGATATGGATCATAAAATCGATGCATGCTTTTACATTTTTTATTTACAATTAATTGAAGGTATCGCATTATTTACAAGCACTGTAGAAAATTGTACCTACATAATGAAAATGCAGAACATAAAAACTCAGGTGCATTTTACGACACGCATTTTGGCAAAACCCCTTTGGGAAAAAACCTCTATGACATTTTTATGATTCTAATAATTAAAAAAAATAAGTAAATAAACAAAAGATTGTTTAATTTTTACGATTGCGGTAGGATAGTAATAAAACGCTCATAATGTGCGTGTACGCTGAAGTGCTCTTATTTTCCGTTAGCTACCTGTAACGGATTAATTTTTTTTTTTCATAAAAGTCCTTAATGTTTTTTAGGATTCTTGGGAATAATAAAAAATTTGCAGCACACACAAACTGTATCCACACAAAGGGTTATCCCAAATTATAGTATCAGTATTTATAAGATCTCCTTGACCCTTTTTATTTCATTCAAGAAGTGTTTGCGATAACGCAAACATCATTTAATACCTACACAAAAATTAGAGTCATACAGCTTAGAAGTTAAAAACAATTTTCAAATATTAATAAAAATGAGCCAGAAAGCCAGAACATTTTTATGTAAAAACGATCCAGATTTATTTTGTTATGTGTGCGGCCAATATATCACCGGGAAAAAACGGAAGTGGTTCTTAACTTCATTGCAAAAGTCATATCAAGATTGCTATAATATCTATCCGCACAATTGAACCCAGCATTGGACACCGAGTACTATATGCATTCCATGTCGATTGAATTTATCTATGAAGTCTTCTAACGTACAAGTAAGTATAAATTAATAGATTTGGAATATTTTATAATTACAATATTTCTTAATTAAAATTTGAATTCTCATATTCCCTGATTTCAATTTTTTTTTTCATTTTACAGACGACACTTGGAAATTTGAAGCCTATGCTATGGAAGAGAAACAGCGAACCACGCATGCGAGTGTTATTTTTGTTTTAAGTACAAAAGCATATTGATGGCCCACAAATTCGCAAATTGGTGAACGATACTGAATTTGCAGTTCAATGTCAGAAAATTGAGAAGAATGCATGGGATTCGTTTGTATGGGTTATTCAAAATTTCTTAGGAAATAACAAGGGTGATGATTACGTTGCGCACGTTGAAGAGATGTTAATCACTTCCAGAATTGGATGCAACATGAGCATCAAATTACACTACCTGCACAGTCACTTAGATCGTTTTCCTGAAAATCTAGGAGACTTGAGTGAAGAACAGGGCGAACGATTCCACCAAGATATCCGGACAATGGAGGAACGATACCAGGGTCGCTGGGATGCACACATGATGGCTGATTTTTGCTGGAGTATTCAGAGTAACACTTCGTTATTCAACAATAGTAGAAAATCGACTCTAAAAGAAAATTTCAGAGTTTGTAGTTATAATACATATTTATTATTTATTCTTGTTTTATATTATAATAAATGTGAATAATAAAATATAAATTTTCTACTATTTAATTTATTTATATTTACATTTAAGCTCATCCAACACAAATGTCTTTACGAAGAATAGAATCAGTATATTCTAGGTAGGGTTTTTGCCAAAAAATACACGAATGTTACTATGTAATGCATTTTTGATGTGAAAATTTGTACATAGCATGGGGGAAAATGTTTTCAAAATTCAATCAATCGAAAGAAGAACATTAACTACTCAATTTTATGTATAGACAAAAAAAAATAAAATTGGTGAAATGAGCGAATTCACTTAATTGTGAATAAATTCGAAAAAAATCAATCGATTTTTATGATCGATATCTCATTTTGTTCCTATTACATGTGGCTTTGCGAAAAGCAATAAATCTGAACGATTTTTGCCGTTTTCGATTTTTTATGATTTTTTTAAACAAAAAAATTTGCTATTTCACGTAAAAAAATATTTTTTCCCTCAATTTTTATTATAACTCCAAAACTACTGAGCCGATTGAAACGCAATATATTAACGGATTTAAAGGCTATGTAAATTTCAGTTTTTCTAAATTTATTTGAAAATACGGACTAATTTTTTTTTAGTTATCATTAATTATGTGGAGACCACGTCTAAAAAAATTATAATTTTAATTAAAAATTTTTAAAAAAAAACCTCTCAATAGAATTCAAAATTGAACCATATTTTGTACTACTGGGACCACAATACATCAAAATTGTATAGTGGTTTTCAAAGCCCCTAAAATTTTTTCAAAATTGTTGCCTTGTGTTATTAATAGATTTTTTGTTAAAGTTCTGCCTGTTATATAGGCTCTAGCTTTTCTAAAACTTCGGGTTCTGATGAGATCTTTAGCCAGATCGAAATACTAGTATCAACCGCTAATATGTTTGATTTGCTTTTATTTTTGTAAATTACGGAGGTTGAAAGCTCGTTATAAATTGAAAATAACATAAAAATAATCTCGATGTATATAAAAACAAAAACTATATAAACTGTAATAAATAAATTTCACTTGAAGAAAGGACGACTAATTTCATTAAATTCAACTAACATTTGTTAACATTATTAACAATTGTACTCAAAATGAACCACATATGTTAGTAAAAAAAAACAAACATTTATTTTATTTTTTAAATAACAAAAAACGACTGTTAAAAATGAAAGTAAAAATCATAAAACAGTCATTTGGTTGTGGTTTGTTTTTGCAAAGAACTACAAGGTTAGTAAAAAATTTAACTTGTTCTACAAATGACGACATTTACATTTAAAATAAAGAACTGTATTACAACCCACACACGACATATTTTGAATGAAAGCAGAGTTCCCTGAATGTAATATTCCTTTATTTTTTAATTTTAGCAATTTTTAAAATTGTAATTGATTTTTTAATTTTGAAAATTTGTTTTTAAATTGTGTTTTTTAAATTTTTAATTTTGGCATTTTTTTCAAATACAGGGTGTCCGCCGGGAAGGTATACTACTTTGTTTTGCCGCCATTTTGGTAAACATTAGTCTTGACAGTTCATATTTGGCAGTGGTAAAGTAGACACGTGGCAACTTTATTAGAAAATATTCGATAAACCAACGTGTTCAATCATCGATTACTGTGACGATGAGAAAGTTACGTGAAATTTTTGGGAGGAACAATGCCAACAAAACGCACTATTTATCGTGTAGTGAATGATTTCAAAGAAAGAGGGTCTGTAGGTGATAGGCACAAGCATGGACCCACAAGACTGGACTACTCCAAGATCGGCTGAAAACAAGAAAGTTTTCAAAAACAATCCATCAACCTCAATTCGACGTAACGGTAACTGTGAATGGTCGCTCCCCATTCAAAGTTACCGTGATATGATTGAAAACTTTTTAACGCCACAACTGCATGCTTTGGGCTTGATTAACATGTGGTATCAACAAGACGGTGCCACATCGCATACAGCCAGGATAACAATGGCTTACTGCGAGACCTCTTTCCACAACAAGTTATTTCAAGCAATGGTGATTGTTGATTGGCCTCCACGGTAGCCTGATTTGACTGCTCCTTGTTTATATGCAAACAAACCAGAAACGCTTGAGCAACTCAACAAAAATATTTGTGATGAAATTAATGAAATACCGCGTGAAATGTGCGAGAATGTAATAAAAAATGTGCTCAAAGGGCTCGCATTTGTGAGGGTAACAGAGGCGGACATTTATCTGATATGTATTCCATACATATTCTCTTTCATTTAATCAAAAATATAAACAAACAAGTAGTATACCTTCCCGGCGGACACCCTGTATAAGCGATTTTTTAAATTTGAGCGTTTTTTGTCGATTATTTTCCAATTTTGGAAATCTCACTTTTGGCGATTCGATTATGAATTTGTGAGTTTTCTCAAATTTGGCGATTTTTTAAATTTGCCGTTGTTTTCAAATAACAGCGATTTGTCCAATTTAACGATGTTTTATTTTTGTGATTTTTTTTTTTTTTCAATTTACGAATTATTTTAAATTTGACCATTTTTTTAAGCTTTTACGATTTTTTTTTTTAACTTTAACTAAATTAACAAATATTTTGTTTTGAAACTAGATTTTAGTTTTTTTTTTTTTTCCGTATAGTGTAATGTTCAACTTTCATTTTGCGTTGGAATCATTGACGCTGCATTTCCTTGTTGCACTGTGCTATAAGGTCCTAGTGGGGATTTTCTTTCATGCTTTTTGTTGCACATTATGTAAACAGTTTTCTAGTTCGTTGATTGTATAAGTACTATTATTTTTACTATAAAATAGTACAAACATACTTTGTTATGGTATTTAATTACTATTTCGCATTGTTTTTTGAAATAAAATTAAATTGATTTTAAACCAACATTAACGAGTGCACATTTAAAGGATTTTTTAATAAAACATTTAAAGAAATTTTCTAAAAGTTTTTTTTTTAAATATATACTCTGATATTCATAAAAATGTTTAAACAGCATTTTATATCATTGTTAAGCAAAATGCGGAAAAATTTGTATTAATAAACGAATATTAGAGTTAAATATCTATTTTAACATTGTGAAAATAAAGGAATTTTAAAATTGGTTCGACCCATGTTAAAACTATTTTAAAATGAAATTTTGCTTTCTGTGTATCTTCAGTTCGTACATTTTTGCGAAAAATTTAAATCAATCAAAAGAAGTTAGTTAATTTTTTAATAACTAATGGAACTAGGGGTGTTCTATAACACCAAAATACAATTTGTGGACAAGGATGGGTCGGGTTTGTTTCATTTCTATATAAAAATTATATATATGAAATTGGTGGCAAAGAAAAGTCGTGCCGAAATCCATTGAAAATTCAAACGGTTTATATGGGGAACAAATAACTTTTTTTAGTTTTTGCCAAAATTTTAATAATATAATGGTTATAGTTTTTATTCAGGTAATAAATTAATCGATATATAGATAAAATAATGATTCAAAAGGGTATAAAAATCCGAAATCGGTTAAGAACTAGGCCAGTTATAAATACTGTCCTATACCACTAATGTTACTAACTGTACTTGACCGAGAAGTTCGAGCACACACCCTTAAACATTTTTGAAATTGAATTTTTGTAAAAATGCTCAAAACTATGAGATATGGAAGAATTTTTTTTTTTTTTGTGGATGTCGTTAACATGTCCTAAGGTGATGTCAATAACGGGCAACATTTTTGGGGCGTTTTTCAAATCTCCAGTTTAAAAAAAATTTCTTCAAAAAAATCGAAAAAATTGAGATTTGCATTCCAGCGACTGTTTATTAAAACATCTTAGGGAATGAAAATAAAAAATTTTAAAAATATCCCACGGTGCCCTAGCGACAACGATTTAATTTTTACGGAATCTCCAATTTCAAAATTTAAAAAAAAATTTTCCAACAAAATCGAAAACATTGAGATTTGTATTCCAGGGACTTGTTTTTTAAAACATCTTAGAGAATGAAAATAAAAAAATTAAAAAATATTCCACGGTGCCCTAGCGACAACGATTTAATTTTTAGTGAATCTCCAATTTCAAAATTTAAAAAAATTTCTTCAACAAAATCAAAAAAAATTGAGATTTGCATTCCAGGGACTTGTTTATTAAAACATTTTAGGAATGAAAATAAAAATTTAAAAATATCGCACGGTGCCCTACCGACGACGATTAATTTTGACGGATTTAGAGGAAATTGTGTTTTTTGGTGATAACATAAAAAATATTTGTTGTTTATTTTAGTATTAGCGGCTCCAATTTTCTCCAGACTTATTTATTTCAATTCACTACTATTGAATTTTAAGAAACATGATTAAAAATATATACCGGCGGGAAATGAAATAGTCACTGGTATGATCACGTAACTAGAACTTTGTGTGTGTATAAACCTGTCCTAGTTTCGGTGCTGTATATGAAAAGTGACCGGTACTTTTAACATGGGCTTGTCATAGAAGGTGGCAATGGTCATTTATAGCACTTTGTGAGTGGCGAATAACTTAACGAAGGTAACCTATCACCCTATCGATTAAAATTAATAAGCTAAAGGACAAGTTAGAAGTAGGTAGTGTAAAGTCGGATCAATTACGATTTATGTAATATGCAACACAGGACCAGTGGGAAAATATATTACGTGACTTGGTGTAGGAGCACGTATCGTAGAACTGGAGAAAAAAAAAATTTTGATGGGAACTAGTCACATATTAAGTTTAGTGTGCTCTCTACAGGGGTAGTTTGAATGGAATAGTTTGTGACGTACCTCTGCACTAAATCTTGGGCGTGGCAGTCGAAAAACGACCCGGCCTACCTACGTAGACAATATGGTATCAAATGAAAGCTATGTCTTCACGATTCCAAAAATAGCCATAGTTGCCAGATCGGGCGGTTTTTGCAGCCGATACGGCCATTTTTGTTAAATAGGGGCGGGGGTGAAAAACGACCCATGCCACCTATTAGGCAATATTGGTATCAAATGAAAGGAAATGTCTTCACGATTCCAAAAATACCCGTAGTTGCCAGATCGTAAAGAATTTGAGGAAGATATGTTAATTTATATAAAATGGGGGAAGGACTTTTTTTTGTTTATTTCTTTTTAGCACTCGAGATCCCGCCGTCTAGAATTAAGACATACTGGAATTAAAAACCCCTAAGCCCGGCCGTAGCCGGTCACGCAGAAAAACTTCTTACTAGCGAAGCCAGTATAACAAATTTCATTAACCAATCAGAAGCTTTCAAGAGTTTTCCTCGTTTCTTAATTTTGTACTTATCCTCATTTATGATTTGACTCTTGACAATAGACTTTGACTCTAACAATAGTAATCTTTTCGCACAAAATGCTCATTTTTGTTTGATTTTAACAAAATATAAGCAAAAAAAAAAAGGAAAAAAAAAATTTCCCCCACCCCAAATTTGCCAAATGGCCATATCGGCTACAAAATCGCCCGATCTGGCAACTACGGCTATTTTGGGATCGTGAAGACATTATCTTTCATTGATACCCATATGTCTAAGTAGGTGGGCCGGGTCGTTTTTCGACTGCCACGCCCATAAGGGTGGCGTGAGCCCCCTTATTCATTATGATTTTCGCACTCCTGGGGTCATTTAAGGGGGGCGTGGCAATTTTTTTTTTTTTTTTTCCAGGGGTGTCCCCCATAAACTGAAAATTTTGCCAATATCTTTCATGCCTTAAGAACAAGAAAATAAAATGTTTTAAAAATATAAGGAACACGGTTCATCTGTTAATTACATGAATTACTCAATAGCTAGATCCGGATACAATTTGGCAATCGTTCTGCTTATAATAATTACTTAACAAAAATGAAAACAAATCTAAAAAGTGACCCTAAATCATTTTATTCCTTGTTAATTCAAAAAGACATCCTGGATTTTCCCACCACAATGAATTGAATAGTATTTGAAACATCTGATGATACTTCTATCAGCAACATGTTTGCCGAGTTTTTTGCTTCAACATATTCCTCTACTTCCTTTGATAATACAACGCAATATCCATATTTTATTCCTGATCATCGCTTATAAGTATTCCGTTTATAAGAAAACAAACAGTTTTGGACAACTTGGTAAAACTGAAATGGTGCTGCTACGCTGCGGGACCGGATGGAGTTCCAAGTTGGGTTTTAGACGATGTGCAAACCTGCTATGTATTCCTTTAACTTTTCTTTATAATTTATCTCTTAAGCTGGCATATGTCCCCGATATTTGGAAACAGTCCTTCATAACTCCAATATTAAAGTCTGGAAGTAAATCTGCTATCTCAAATTATAGAGGGATGCGAAATTAAGTCTATTCCAAATTATTTGAAAAACTAATCACTGAGACATTGTCTCACCAAATATCCTCTATTCTTCTCCAGAACAACACAGTTTTCGTAAATCCTGTTCAACAGAACCAATTTACTCGAACTTACAACTTTGTCAACGATGGGTTTAAAACAAAAAAAAACAAACAGATGCAGTCTATACCGATTTCAGTAAAGCTTTCGACAGAGTGAACCATGACCTTCTACTGTTCAAGCTTGACCAGATGGGATTCAGTGTGCCACTTCTGAAGGATTAGTTCCTATCTAAAAGGCAGAAAACAGTGTGTTTAATTCCGTACGGTCTTTCTAATATTATAACGGTTACATCCGGTGTTCCTCAAGGAAGTCATTTAGGACCACTATTATTTACACTTTTTATTAATGATCTTCCATCCTCCATTCAATATTCAAATCCCTTATGTATGCAGATGACGTTAAGTTATTACACTCCTTTGCAAATCCTGTTGATCAATCCTTACTACAGATCGATATAAATAATTTGGCAACCTGGTGCAAAGTAATTTGATGGACCTTAATGAAAAAAAGTGCAAATACATGATTTTTTCTAGATCACTTCCCATAAATGGCTCTTATATGATAAATAATAAACATCTGGAACGGTGGAAGCGTTCAGCGATCTGGGAATTTTATTGGACAAACGTTTAGACTTCCGTAACCATATTTCAAAAACAATTAATAAGGCAACAGGTGTGCTTGGTTCATCAAACGTTGGTCAAAGAATTTTCAGACCCTTACACACGAAGCAGCTCTTTACGACACTTGTCAGGCCAATTTTAGAATATGGCTCAGTAGTATGGGATCCATATTACAAGGTACATTCCAACTCTATCGAGTCGTTGTTCAAAAACAATCCTGATATTTTGTCTTCGGGACTGGGATGGGATCCTAATGTACAACTGCCACCATATCGTAGTCGTCTTGCACTTATAAAGCTTCCTTCTCTTCAAAGTCGAAAAAAAATGCTGTGAATGTATCTTTTTTATTCAATTTAATTAATGGCAATTTATATTCAGAATTTCTTTTGAGCAAAGTTAACATAAATACTCCTAATCGTTTATCAAGATACTATCAATTTCTTATTGTTAAATATTTTCGTACTAATTATGCCAACTCGGATCTTTTCGTCGAATTTGTATTGAATTTAATGATCTTTATAATGTAATCGATTTTGATAAAAGTTTAAATATTATAAAAAGAGATGTAATCCTGTATCTTAATAATTAAAATCTTATTTGTTTTTTGTTGTATTTTCCCTAATTTTTTTAATTTCCCATACCTATGTTTTTATACATTTTATTCTTATTATTATTGTAATTATTATTGTTATCTAAATGGTCTGTAAGGATTAAATTCCATAGACTTAAATAAATAAATAAAATAATGTAAAGGGTACATGTCGCATGACATGGGAAAAGTAATTAGCAAGTAACATGTCACATTTTATTCACCGTGTATAATATTATGTGCGATTTGCTAAGCAGCCCCTCCGGAACCTGTCACTGAACTTACGCAAACAGTGTGTCATTGCAACTGTTCAAAAAAACATTCAAAAACGGCACAACAAAAATCAATTTTCAATTAGGTTTATTTTTGTATACAAAGTCGGTACAGATAAAATTCCTTGTTATGTTATTCCAGTGTTATGTCGGCTTTTTGCAGGCAAGGGACTGAATCCTGTGGCATTAATTTGCTATGTTTTAATCCACTGCTAACGGGCTTGAACCAGTTCAATGACCAGTAACAACTTCATCTGAAACAGCGCTAGCTGCTTCAGTACACTTTGATGTTATGTTACTTTTGCTCCAGTTACATGATATATCTGGTACCAAAATGTCAATGGTTTGACACCTTCAATATTGTCACGTGATTGGTCATTTTACCCAAATTAATACATTTTAGGTACACCACAATCGCTTTTCACCAGTTCGTGACGTGCCATCCAACCATATATGACAGAATTTTCATTTGGATCAGTCGACCCTTCATTTCCCGCAGGGTTTGTAATTCGAAAATTGGACTTTTTTCCCACAGATTTAAACGAATATGGAAAAATCTAAATTTGAAAAATAGCTGACTAAATTCCAGATTGATTCCTCATGTTCGAGTTTTAAAAGTAAATTATTTTTTGTCCTTCAATATATTCATAGTCGGCTTATATCCCATATTTTTTAATTTTTTATAGCAGAATATCACAAAAAAATAAAAAGTTCACTGATTTTGACGATTTATAAGAACATTAGGTAAATAATTTTAAAAAGCATCCAAGAGGAATCGATCTGGAATTTAGTCAGCTATTTTTTTTTTTATTTTGTCGGATTGTGGAATTACGATCACATCACTAATATAACGTCTCATTTTGTGTTGAATTGAAATTGAATTTAAAGTGGTATCAGGGATATGAATTTCCTGCACTAAAAAAGAGTTTCAGGTTCCTATAATATGCATGAAAAATCTTAAAATATGCACTTAAATATAGTTTAATTAATTATCCTGTTCTGAGACTTGAGAAAAAAAAGGTTGGCCACTGCTATTAATCGGGTCACAGCACACTAAATACTCTCAAGATTGTTAATCTCACGTGCTGCTAACACATAACGACCATCGCCGACGCTTTGCCAGTACAGTGCCGATAGCACTTTTCTGCCTGGGTACATGTAGAAGTATTCAGAAAAAGAGAAACACTATATGTGTTCCTGAAGAAACTTTTAATCTGGAGGAAAAGGGATTTGCTACCTTTTTGAACAAAAATTACTAAAATCACATTTTTTTATAATTTACAACTTAAGAGCAGGGATGGCTAACAATACCGCTAAAATACCGTTATCGATTCAAAACCCTTTCAATTGACTATCGTTATCCTAAAATAACGTTACCGACATAATTAAAATACCGTTATCCGTAAAATACCGTTAAAATATCAATACCCTTAAAATACCGTTACAAAACTAACTAAAATACCGTTATCGCTAAAATGCCATTACCGAAATAATTGAAATAGCGTTATCCTTAAAATAACTTTACCGAAAAATCCGACAAGATCTAAAAGAAAAATCTCTGCAAATAGAGATATTTTCCAACAGTTTTGATCATAACTACCCAGTCATTAAACTGGGGCATAATGGGGCTAAAAATAACTAAAATAGCGTCACCATTCAAATACCGTTACCGAATAACTGAAAAAATCGTTATTCCTAAAATAACGTTACCGAAATAACTAAAATACCGTTAACGCAAATTACCGTTTCCGAAATAACTGAAATATCGTTACCCCTAAATAGCATTACCCTTACCGAAATATCGCACCCATATTCGAATAGGTTACCAACCATGCATTGTATTTGAAGTGTGAACAAGATATTGCATTGAAGTTTTTTTGTTTAATTAAATAAATTGAAGGGCTTATGTAAAAAACTTGATAAGCCATATATATTTCTAGTATGTTTTCGCCTTTTAAGGTTGAAAAACTGAAAAAATATAATTTTAAAGTCGTTTATCTTCTAGGTACTTGTAATAAGTGTTTAAGCAAGACTTCTATTAAAAATTAATCAATGGTTGTCTATAAAACAGCGAAAATCCATAAAACAATAATGTGGCATATCAAGTTTTTACAATAAGCCCTTTAATTGTTATTAATATCAACCAACCCTTTTCAAAGCAAACGGACTTTATTTGACTTTTCCATTGGCAAAAAAACGGACCTGGCTATTGCAAAAGTACAAAATTTTTATTTTCAAATGCGGATAAGAGATAACTCACATAACTAAACGTATTTATTGTTGGAAATTTGAACAAGTTTACAGAAATGTTTAATTTTTGAAAATCGGTTCAAAATACCAAATTTCAAGCTCTCAAAATTTGTGAATACCTCGGCAC
>JAEKOY010002400.1:0-13072 GCA_021234595.1 Delia radicum | reverse complement strand
CACATGATGTGCAGGAGCTGTGTCTTTAACAAGACTGCAATATGGCACACAGCTCGTGCCACAATTGATTTATTGAAGGAAACGTTTGGTAACCGCATAGTTTACGTTTTGGACCCGTGATCGTGCAATTTAAAGCCGCTGGACAATTTTCTGTGGGAATATGTGAAGTGTCTAGTCTACCGCCGATAAGCCTGAAACGGTTGGCCACTTGGAGAATAACATTAGCCGCGATTTTGCCAATATACGCCACAAATGTTGGGAAACGTCATCGAAAATGAACCTCCAATTAGACTACGGTCATATGCCAGAGTCATATTAAATTATAATGCCAGAAGATTATATTTCAAATAAAGTAAATTTCATGTCAAGTAAATTTTTTGTTTCAAAAATTGTTTATATTAAAAAATGTGTAATTTATTTATTTTTTTATACCCCAAAACCTAGTCGCTCTTATGCAAAAATAAATTTGTCGATAGTTTTAACACACCAAAAGTTATGACCTTTTAAGTTAAGTCCCTACCCCACAATTTGAAGCTATAAGCAGAGTTTTCCAAAAAAAAAAATTGTTTTTTTAATACACACTCACAAAATTTTATCAAAATCGGAAAACATCTATTAATTTTACGGTGATATTAAATGGAATTACACTATTATGAAAGTTATAAGAGAAACCGCAAGTTAAAATTTTTTTCTAACGCACATCTTATGTTAATATGTTATGGTAAGATGAAGTCTTAATGTGGTAAATGAAATGTTTTGATGGCAAAATGTATTGGAATAGTTAGTTGTAAACATTCTTTCCGGTATTAAATATTTTTCACATGAAGAAATTTAATTTTGCTGGATAAGTCAGATTTTCAATCCTTCGTTTTGTTTTCCTTGCATTGCTAAACTCAAATGAGGTCTTTAAAGTCAGAAGCAGAAAAGTTTCTAATATCATGAATACATTTGCAAAATTTAGCAACATTGTATGACAGTACAGTTATAAAATATTAGGAAATTTCTAATAATAGCCAGACAGAAGAATTTCCTGAGTGTAGTCTCTCTAAAAAAAAAAAAACATGCCGCATGATGAGCAATTTGCATTTTTTCATGTTGTTACACTTAAAGTAGCATTAGAGGAGCTAAAATACTGCACAACATTTTTTAACCCTGCAGTACTATAGTCCGGGTGGAATCCATACATAATTCTGAATTATTGTTTTTTTTTTTTTTCAAGAGAGATGTACATTAACAAAATATTATTCAAAATAAGCGAATTGCCAAACTTATAAATTTAAATTTTTTCTATATTTTTTTTTTTTTAAAGAGAAGCAACACTCAGAAATTTTTTCTATTAATTAATGTGTTGCTTTCTTTGGAAAGGGATAGTGGAGAGATAAAGGTGGTGAAAGATGAAGGGCTTCAAACATGGCAACACTGTAATTGCGCGAGTAGATAAGTCTTAGAACAGTTGTTGCTCGCCGCCTGATGTAGAGTTGGCGAATTTATGAAGCTTTTTTTGTTTCATAGCCCTGATTCATTATTTTACTTCGGTGGGGTTAAGTGCTATGGGAACACCGAAGGTGGGCGCAGCGATAGATATGTGTATGTGATAGAAAACTCATACATATTATTTTTCTAAATTGATGTTGTCGTCACCGGGAATCGAACCCAATACCATCTGTGTAACAGTCTAACGCGCTAACCATTACACCACAACGCCAACGATAGTAATGACGTTAGTTGAATAGACGATAGTACTGCAGGGTTAAAATAATTTTTACGTAATGTTTGTTCTGAGAATTTTGATGTCCATATCGCAAGAACGAAAAAAAATTTTTTTTTTATCAAATCAGTGAAACAGTTTAATTTATAAACTTTTTTGTGATTTAAGAACGATATGCATAGTTGGAGTGTCCCTGCAATTTTTACGAATATTGTTTTTTTTTCTGTTTAAACTTTTCGAACTTTTCTAAAAGATTTTAATGCATTCTTTATATTTTTATATGAACTTTAGGGATATGTAAAATTTAATAGTTATAAACATTTTTTGACAAAACTGTATTAAATCTGTGCCAAATGTTATAAAGTTTTTCCTAAAAATGTAGTAAAAGCGTTTTTTATTTCGTATTTAATAAATAATTTTGGTTCAATATTAATATAATTTATTAAAATTTGTGTGATAATTTCAAGATGTTTACCAAAAAAACAAAAATTAAAATATTTTTTTATATTCTGGTTATCGCGACAAATGTACAAATTTATATTATAAAGTTTAGTTGTGTTTTTTTCAAAACACCCTCTTTTATCATTTTCTTCCAAGTTTTACTCTAATTCATGAACTTTTTAGTTGACCCTTAAGTAGTTGTTGTCATTTGAGTTTGTTCTAAAACATTCCATTTTTGTCTTCAACTGTCTGTCTTTCCTCTACCATATGCATGCATGTAGTATTTTTGTCCATACATATGCATATAACATATGCATTTTATGTGCTAATATTGTCACTATTATAGTTGTAGGGTTTCCTGTCACACAGTAAAGAAAGAGGTCACATATTGAATGACCATACGATATTTTACTAACTTAATGTACAATTTTTATATTTTAACACTTCAGCAAATGGAGCTAAAAAGAAATTTTTTGTTATAAAAGAAAGGGTTAAACATAAAGCAGAAATTGTTAAATTTAAAATTAAATAACAATTTTTTAAAGCACTTAAACCATTCCTTAAAAGAACATTAAAGAATTTGCATTTTTTTTTTTACCTCATGTCTTTCGATTTTCTTTATATTAAAAACATTTATACTATATGAAGCCAATAACACTTCTCCGTATTCAGTATTTCAAGTTTTCAAAAAATCGCAATTTGAAACTTAATACTTTAAAAAAATGCATTTTTGATGCAAATACAATTTTTGAATAAATTTTCGAAATTATTCTTGCTCTCCAAAATTTCTATAACGTGCAGCAATCGAAAATTTGACATTTTTGTACAAAATCAAGTTCTCTCTCTTTCTGTGACGCAAATGCCATCAAACTTTTTCGATTTTTTGAAAATACCTTATTTAAGATGACATTCGCGTCACAGCAAAAGCAAAATTTAATTTTATACCAAGCATGTTAAATTTCCGATTGATGCTTGTTTAAAAACATTTTGATGGAAAGAAAAACTCAAAAATGCTTCAAAAGATAGAAATTGCATCAACTATGTATTTTATAAAAAATATTGAAAAATCAGAGTATTTTTGTAACATTTAAAGGCAAAATGCAACCATTTACATGGTCCCGGTTCACACACGGCAATTTTACTTGCGCAAGTTTTCTTCAAATCTCCTTTGAACTTTCTTTTGTGTTCACACAGGAAAGGTTTTTTTTCAGCAATTTTCGTATATCAACCTGCAGCCAACTTCGTGTTGACATTGCGGAGGACAAAATAAACGGAATTGGAGTACGGGTAAGTTTTGTACCCCGTTCCATTCTCTTTCCTCCTCTTCTATAAACTCAAGACTTGCGCAAGTAAAATTGCCGTGTGTGAACCGGGACATGTACAATATTTGACTGAAATTTTTCTACAAGGATAGAATTAGACTTGATTTATGAAACTGCGATCAAAAACATCGAAAATTGTGATTTAATAAGAGTGTTCCATGTTTTTCTCTTTAACGTGCAGCAATCGAAAATTTGATATTTTTTGTATAAAATCAAGTTCTCTCATTCTGTGACGCAAATGCCATCAAACTTTTTCTATTTTTTTTGAAAATACCTAATTTAAGATGACATTCGCGTTACAGAAAAGGCTAAGTTTATTTTACACAAAACATGTTTAATTTCCGATTTATGCTTGTTTGATGGAAAGAAAAAAATCAGAAATGCTTCTAAAGATAGCATTTGCATCGACTATGTATTTTATAAACAAATATTGACAAACCAGATTATTTTTGTCACATTTAAAGGCAAAATTCAGCCATTTACATGCACAACTTTTGACTGAAAAAAGGATACAATTAGACTTGATTTATCGAACTGCAATCAAAAACATCGAAAATTGTGATTTTATTAGAGTTTTCAAAGTTTTTATCTTCTCCTTTAAAGTTCTGAAAATGGATTATATACCCCTATTCCAGCTAGGCAGTCATAAAGATTATGAAAAGTTAAAAAATTACATTATGTGTTAAACAAGGCATAGGTGTTTCATTTAATTTTTACTTGTAAATTTAAAATATAACCAAAGGTTTTTAAAATATCATACAAATAAAAAGTCTGCAAAAATAAATTTCTTTAATTGCTATTAAATGCATATTTGTACGTGTATTATGCAGTTCTGCAAATTGCATAAATAAAGTATGAAAAAAAAACTCCATAAAGGTAAACATTAAAAATATGGGACAATTGTGGCCATAACAAATATATTTACTTGGCTGTTAAAAACAAATATATTATTTTTGCCTTATTTGCGACATTATTGAATTTTACCCCTGAATAATTTTATACAAATTAATTAAAGGCAATTTTTTGTGTGTTGTATACAAAATAACAATTTATCACTTGAAAACCAAATGAATGAAATTGAAGCAATTGAAATGTAATTGAAATTTACAAAATTATCTACATGAGCCTGTCTTGCTATATCATTTTGAAAAAAAAAAAACATACCAAATACATTGATAGTACCTAAACTAAAACATTTGCATCTATATCAAACCAATCAATTCAAATATTTTACTGTGAAGTGCTGTATACACTGGCAATGGCAACCTCTATAAAGTATCAAAATTTATAAACATTCAAATTATTGATACAAGGGTTTAAAGCTTTTTCAGTACAAATTTTTTCGTTTTTTTTTTTTTTTTTGCATCAACAGTATCACTGTTTGTCGTCATCAGCATCTACAGCAAGAGTGGTACACTCACAAAAATATACCTGTAAAAATTTCAGATAAAGTTTTTGGAAATCAAATTAGCAGATTTTTGACTAATTATAAATATTAGTAAGATAAGCACAGCAAAATGAAACTAGTATACATACACAATTTTAGAAATTTTTTAGTTGAATCGTTGTTAATTTAAAATAAATATATTCAGCAAAAGAAATTAAAAATATTTGTTGACAAAACCCAGACAAATTACTGTGCTATCTACAAAGTTTAAGTTAAAATTTAGTACAATTTATTTGAATAAAAATAACACTGATGACATTAACAAAAATATTTGCTTTAAATGATACTAATTCGCATTAAAAATAATCGATAAAATACTTTGAATATTTCTCATTTTAGTGTTTTTTTGATACAAAAAATTAGCTAAGTTTTTGCTGATTTCAGCAGATTAAGTTGTTATTTTCAGTTAACAAAAGTTGTAAAATACGCGTTTATATAAAAGCTATGTCTCAAATACAAAATCGATCTTATTCGATATAGATCTAGATTTATTCTTATCAATCTTTATCTCAAATTGCGGTATCCAGTAATACCCGCTTAGATCCCTCAAATATATTAAGGATAAATTAGATCAAAATTTATTTCAAATTCGGGGATCCAATAATGTATTATTTAAGATCGTAATACATCCCAGTATATCCCATGGAATTAATTTAGACCTAATCACTTTACTTATCTTTCATTTTTGGTGGATCGAACAAGATATTTTGAGATTAAATTGGATTAACTTAAACTCTGAAATATATGTAATTTAAAAAAAAATATAAAAAAAAATAATTTAGACATATGGCGCATATATAATTATGTATGGGGATATATATGGCAATATATACTTAAAACGCATTATAATATTATTTATGTTGGATCATATACAATCATATATTGAACTAATTTTTAATTTTGTGTCATATATGGCATCTTACTTAATTATATTTTAAATCATTTAATGTAATTTATAAATATATCTTAAGTTGTATTATACTGGCCAAAAACATTTTTTATAAGACAGTATATGTTATTATATCCTAACATATATAGTTTACATGTCACTATATATGATTAAATATTAAGTTTTATGAAAATGTAATAACCCGAGTAAAAGGTGTATATAAAATTATATATGATTTGATATTTTCCGCAAATATAAGAGGACATAATTTGATAAAAAAAAGGTTCTATCAAATTGTGTCACTTAGGATCTAATTATAATTAAATAGATACAATTAAAAAAAAAATATCCAATTCTATCCGAGTTTAGTCCTGATATAATTACATCTAGTTTATATTATATTTGATACAATTAGATAAAATTAGATACAATTAGATACATATAATCCAAATATATTTAAATTAAAAGAAATTAAGTTACATATATTTAACCTTCATAAAACGGGCTCAAAACACAAAATGTATGCTTGAAATTTATAAATACTTGTAACTTAAAGTTTATTTATATTTTTTAGGACATAAAATTTTCGTTTTGAAAAATTGTTAATTTTGCATTAAATTATATTTTCGTCAATATTAAATTTAAATTCGATTTCGCAAAAATGTAAACTATTTTCGTAAAATATTTTGTGATTTTTTAATTATATATAGTTATATAGCAACTGAATTAAAACACTTTGAAACATTTAATAATATTTTTGTACATGTTAATTTTTATAAGTGTATTAGCATTGCAATCGTCATACTCATCATCAGCATTATCGTAGCACTAGTCATAGTAAAGTTCTTACTATATATTGTTTATTAGGGCTGAACATTTTTATACCATCATGTACCTTGTGTAGAAACACAGTTTAATCCAGATTCGCATCCCATTATGGACAGGATGCTTAAATGTTGAGAGTTTTTTTTTGACTTATTAAGCGGGTTTTTCTTTTTAGCTATTTATGGTCAGCTATTTTGTATTTGGATGTAAATAAAAATAAAATTATTTCATCGTTCTACTCGGCGGTTTCGTTAGTTTTATTCCAACTTTTTCAATAGTGCTAAATTCTTTTTATTTGATTTATTTATTAACAGTTGTCAAGTATTCTAAAGTTTTCTTTTGTAAAAATTGGACAGCACGACAGAAATTAATACAATAAATCTTTATAGATAAATACAATGTATAATTAATTAAATCACAGTTAAAACTACTAACTAATATCACAGATTTTCGTTTTTTAGAAACAATTTTAGTGGACGAAATAAAATAACATAATTAAATACTTCAACTGAAGCCGCATTCGTGCCGCATTTTGGAATATCGGGTGGTTTAAAATGTCGTGAATTTAATATTTTTATTTATTTTATTTTTTTTTTTGTTTTTAAATTGTGAAATTTGCTGAAATTAATGTCAATATCCACAGAGAGAATTTGAGTGGATTAAAAATAATGAAAAATTTTAGTAAACTAAGAAGTTTCTCTTAACAGAGCAAATGCAAATTTTGCTTAAATGTTTTATACTTTTTATGAGACTAATTTTTTAATGAAATTTTTTGTTAGGTAAAAGCACATTTTAATTATTTAATACACACAGAGAAAAATTTTGCTATTTGCCAACTGAAATTCGGTTACTACAATTCAATTTCGGTTATTACGAATTTCAGTCGGTTGGTACAAACTGAACTTTAGTTTTTACAACAAAATTCGGTTAATTCAACTAAATTTTAGATGCAACAGCGAAAATATTCAGAATTAAATGTAAAAATCGTTGCACTAACTGAATTTATTATTTGTTACCATTAAAACATACTTTTCAATTCGGTTGCCACTTTATTTCTCTGTGTGTATATAATGTTTTTGATAATTAACGAAAAGCAATGGCTAAACGACAATTTTTTAATTTCTTAGCTTAAACGAGCTTAAGACCATTTTATTTATTAATTATTTGTTCCAATCTTTCGTCTTCACATTGGTGAATTCTTTAGGGAACAATATTACAAAATTTTAAAAAATATTGTTCCCAGGAGAAGTCACCCAATGTGGAGACGAAATATTGGAAATAAATAAATAATCTTAAGAAAATGAAAATTTATTCAAGTTCAAGGCATACTCTATATTTCTTTATTAGGATATTGGCCTAACAAATAATCTATAGAGTTTTTTGTTTCAATTTATTAATTAACCACTTTCAATCAAAAATAAATTGAACTTGAATAAATTTTAATTTTCCATAACAGAATTATATTTCGCGAAAAAACATAATTTTTATTTATTTTTAAATAATAATTATAACAAACTTTTAAATGATCTTAAGCTCGTTTAAACTAAGAAGAATAAAATAAAAGAAGATCAAGAAACTTTACATATTTGAAAAGTTTTTAATATATTACTATCATGTAGAGAAAATCTCTTAGTGTAGTTTGGTCAAATTAGTTTAATTTTTTGCATCAGCTCAGCCAAATTTAAAAAAAAATATGTTAGCCAGTATTTGAATTGGAGATATATTTTTAAAGTGTATACAAACGGAAATCCTGGGAGTACGTGAGGAAATGTAAGGTTTACCTTTTCCATAATTTTTTTTAATATACTTATCTTAATTAGCGTTACTTAAATTTTAGCTTTTTTGTTACTTAAGATTTTTCATTCTGCTTTTTCAAAATTTTATATTTACAAGCTTTTTAAAAATATTTTTATTTAAAACAGAAGAAATTTAACTTATATTTAAACTTTAATTGAAATATTACTTTTTATTTAAATTTTTAAAATTTTAATTGTTTTTAATTTTATTGTAGTTTGTGCATTTAGCTTTTGGATTCTGAATTAAAAACCATTTGAAACTTTCTTTCAAATATTTAACAACGTAGCTGTGTTTTATGTTAAAATTGTTCTATTTAAAGAATAAATCCAAATAAGTCAATTGACCAAAATACCTGTTCCTTAACTGGACGTAACATTGCAATGACATAACATTGCAACTTTTGTAGTGGTTTTTTACTTTTTTTTTATCTATTTTCATACAGAGTTTTAAATGCAATATTTTTTTCTTTTCGTTGACCCTAAATTCACAAGTGTCATTATTCGGAAAGGTAAGCGGCACTTTGAGGCAAGTTATTTTCAAAATGTTTGCTAGTACGACTATGAACAATATTTTGTCCCAAAAAATATTATTTAATACTATTCTAAAATTTTTATTCGTTTCAACGGATCAAAAACCATATGAAAAAAACTTTGGAATTTCGGAAAATTCTGGTTTCACTTGTAAAACAACATAAAACTTTTAACCAAGCAAAAGTATGGAATTACTTTTTAAACTGAATGTATCTTAAAAGTCTAGTGAATTCATTTTGTAAAGGTTTAAACCTGATAGTTTAAAAACAATGAGCAAAAAAATAATATGAATTAAAAATATCTTGCATAGTTTCTAAGAGTACATTTTATAAGTAATTTTTGAGGTATCCAGACACTTTGGAGTATTATTGCAAATATTATTGCCCGTATTATTGTCATGTGCTCTACACAGTGCCAATAAGGTGCACAACACTTTTTGTACAAAATATGGCACCATACTTTTGTTCCGTTGTGGAGGGATATAAAAAGTGCACACTTTAGCCAACGCTATATAAAATATATTCACATTTCGTGAGTGCGCAATAATAATCAAAATGTTTTTTTATTTTTTCCAATATAATGTACAAACTTCAATATGACATATACTAGTAATATTTTGCACAAATCAAAAGATCCATAAGATACCTTTAAAAACATTTATTTTATTATAAAATGACACTTATGAAATAGTCATATCGAGGGACACGTATGAGTAATATAATTGAAAAATTTCATATAACACATACGTGAAATGTACATAGCTTTTAGAACGAAAAAATCCGTTAAATATTAGAAAATCTATAGAATTTAAATGCTGCCATTAGTGCAACCCTTATACATTTTTACTCAATAATGATCAAGAATGTTGTTGCATGTGAATATTTGTTTTCTACCAAAATGTATTTATTGAATGCGGCTCAATGCATTTTGAGAAGTTTAAAAGCTGTAACATATGGCACGCTTTTGGCATTTTATTACACGTAGTTTTTATTCGGATTCTTCCATCCATGTGTATGGAGAAACGTTTATAAAATCAGTATTGTTTGTAATAATATGTAAATAATCAGTATCGTATGTACTATATTGGGAAAAGTAAGTAAATATCTGTTACATTTCACTTTGGCGTACGAAAAAAAAAAATGTTGAGTGTTTGGTGTATCATTCTCTATCAAATGTACTTTTGATACATCAAGCGGAAAAAGATTGTTAAGTGTAAACAGTACTTATACACAAATGAACTATCAATGATATAATATTTGAAGTCTGTATGTATATTAAGATAGTGCACAAAAACAATATGGCATCCCCACGCTCTACAACCGTTAATATATGATAATTTAAAAATAAATATGGTCTACCAAAAAAATATCAAAATTGTTTTTGTTTTTTAAGTTATAACACTACTTGACGGCCTAAAAAACTTAACTTTTTCAACAGACCTATGTACGCTGAAATCAAGTTTGGCAAAAAATTAGCATTTTTTTAAAATATCGCGGTTTTTATGTTCACATCATTTACAACATTTTTTCGTATATTTTACATAGTTTTTCAAATGTTATTGCAAAATCATGAAATTTTGTTTAGTTCTCTAAAAAATTGTCTTAATTTGAGTATAATCATATAATTGTTTGTATCCGGATATCGCACTGGTATTGAAAGGAAGGATGAAAATTTAAATTTTTTAGCTTTATGCTTGTAAATTTTAAGAATGTTAAAAAAAAAAAAATTTAATTTTATTATTGTGCATAAACTAGACATTCCAATAAAAAAAATTTGTATTAAAATTGCAAATCCGTTAAAAATTTCCAAAACTATTTAGAAAAGAACTTAAAATGTTGACTACTTTTCCAAATGCTTCAAATACCAAAGTAAAAAATCTCTTCATACAAAATTCTATGTATTATTAATATTACTAATGAAGAATTTTAAACTTTTTGAATAACCTGTCGTAAAATTCGCGAAATACTCAAATTTTCTACAAAAAAGTGTTGAACACTGATAAAAAAGTTTTCATATAAATAACGCTGTTAGATCGGATTTTTCTAACACATAAGTTTAAATAAAATAAATAGCAAAAACCCAAACAAAATCGAAATCTATCAAAACTTCTTGGAAATCTCTTATCCTTTCTAAGATTAAAAACAAAATCCTATATGATGAAAGTCCTCGCACGCAGAGAAAAAATATGGTTGCAATATGATTGCGTCCACAAAACAATGTTTCCTACAGCAATAAATGGTTGTTTCAATTAAACTATTACTGTATCAATCATATTTCACCAATAATATGGTTCATTTTATCATGTTATAGTAAAAATTTCTCTTTTTTTCAGATATCATATTATTGTTTTGTCTACAATCATACTATAGTATTTATTATCATATTCCTCTATCTAACTGCATCCATATTAGAGTTGCGCCAACTATAAGATGATCAGTCGGTTTATTTTATGAGCGTCTTCGCTCTTTTAGTTTCATTCTTGCTTGAAATTTTGTAAATATAAGTTCTGAGAAGAACACTCAACCCCAACAAATTAAATAATACTAAACAAAATACATTAAAAATGGACAAACAACGAAGTGGTGTTAATTGTAATGGTGATCTGTTTTGCGGAAGAAGGAATAAGTTTGTAGTCTTAAACCCGGTCTACCCTGGAAGTCTACGCAATAGTTTAATTGTCGCGTACCCGTTAAATAAAGTTATGGTTTATTATAAAAAAGCGATAAAAAAGGTGATTTATTTTTTTATTGTTTGTAATTACGGAAAAAATATTGTTAAAGAAAACAAATGTGAAAGAAAAATTTAAACAAAATGCACGTGCTTTTAAGTGTGTTGTACGAAATAATCATAATATGTTGCAATAGTCATAACATGGTAATAAATAATGCCGAAATTCGCGTCCATGATCATAATATGATAACTAGGACAATAATATAATTATAATGGAATTATTATGATTGCTGCAAACATGGTTTGATCATTATAAATGTATTGTGAAATTGTATTCTTAACAATATTTTTATGCGTGCTTTATTCTGTAATCACATGTATAGCTTGTATAGCTGTCACAATATTTTACAAAGCTTATTCTTCAGCGCAAAGACCAATTTGATTACTTAAATTATTTTAAACCTAAGCTTATTTAAATATGTGAACTATTAAATAAATATAATATTAAAAAACAACATATGTTTTCAATCCAGCTTTAACAGAATGATGATAGAATACTGTAGGATTCATATTATGATAATTCATACAAATTTCCAGAACCATAATATGATAACATTGGGATATATTTGGAACCATAATATGGCAATCTAATTATCATATTATGATACAGAAGCAGTATGTTTGCCACAACCATAGAAACATGGTTGTCGCAATCATAAATCCAACAGTGTATGATGCTCTTCGAATATGGTTCCCTCAACCATGTTTTTTCTTTGCGTGCGTTAAGTAGATTACACAACTATAACAAGTTGGAATTTTCAGGGACCATCGTTTTCAGGTAATTAGAAAAATACCACAAAAAAACGATTTTCTTGGAATTGATAAAAAAGTGAATAATTTAAAAAAAAAATATCCACAAACGCTTTCAGATTCCTAGTCTTCAATCAAATTTGTGCAAACTTAAATTTATTTATGTAAGACGTAAAGAAGTTGGGATTTTACTTACATTTACAACAATTTTAAACAACAAACAATTTTTACAACGAATAACATAGGCATTTATGTACAACAAATAACATAAAGTTTTAAAAGTTTTTTGAATTTTGATTTCCTATTATTTGTCTGCACATATATTTAGACTAGATTGCAAAATTGTGTTAAGGTACATAGCGAAGATTAAAAAAATAGTTCAATTTAAATTCATCCAAAGTTTCAGCGAATTTCTTCAAGAGACAAATTGCTATTTTAAATTTTTCTGCGAACTCTGAATATTAATGGATTTAGCTGAAACTTGACATATGGAGTTTTCCGACACTAACTAAGGAGTAGGGGTAACATTGCGGAGAAAGCAAAATCAAAACTTTTATAGATTTTTGGACCATTTGAATATATGTAAAATTTGTTTAGTTTTAAAGAATAGTAAGTGAAATATTTAAAAAATAC
>JAEKOY010002399.1:0-13075 GCA_021234595.1 Delia radicum | reverse complement strand
GTGGCAGCAGAAGCACTGGCATACCACTGGCCCAACCGAGGAATTGTAAATATATTACTGGTAGAGCACGCGTTGAAAACCCTTTTACCAGCGTTTTGCCAGTATTCGATATACTGTAATTTCAGTGGTCCAAAAAAAAAACATTGACAAATAATTGGCTGAGACCACTGGGCCAAGGTTGGCAAAAAGTGTTTTCCTAGTGCTATTCAGTCACACATTGCCAATGACTCGAAAGACTAACTACTGCTAAAGCATTCTATTTATGGAAATGATGATGCTTTGTGTAAAAAAGTTTGAAGTTGGAAGGTTCCGAGTTCGATCCGGTTCAAAGGATACATTTTTTTGTGCCTTGCCAGCGTTCATGCGCTTGTCTTTTTCTGACAGGGTACACACACAAGCATAGATTTAAGTCAGTATGTGATATGAGAGTGTAAGGTCACTCGAGCGTATGTTTAACAAGTCTATTAAGTTTATATCTTATCTTATGATGACAGCTACTCTCATTGCTTTGCTCTATTAGCTTTTAATGCGTATGAGAAAGTAAGTACCAACACATAAAAAAAAACAGCAGCAGAAGCACATACAACATCATAAAGTTTTTTTTTTTTTTGTCAAAGTAGGCGTTCATTCTTAATTTGTTTTCGCTTAAATGGCGTCCAAATGTCGCATTTCATACCACCATCAGTTAATATATCCTCTGGAATAGAAAAAAACTTTTTAACATCTTGTTTTTATCCAGATTTAATATCATTTTGTAGTTAGTTTTCTATTTTTCAATATACTCATGACCAGGGCAGTGACTTTCATGCAAAATTCACTTTCGTAGTCAGTAGCCCACGATCAAATACCTACAACAAAATGGCATAGATTTGTTTTTGGATATTTTTGCATATTGAGTCATTCCCAAAAATTGTCAACACGGTCTTCGGTTATGTGACTGTGTATGTGGTTGCAAATAAACACATCGATATTCTTTCTACCTTCCTACACTAAGGATATTATGTAGGTAAAGACTACAGAAATTGTAGACAAACACCAATGAAATTTCACTTGAGGAAAGGACTACTAACATTTCATTAAATTCAACTAACATTTGTCATTTGTTTTTAATGTTCAAAAAATTACTAACAATTGTAGTAAAATGAATGTTAGTAAAAAATAAACAAACATTTACCTTTTTTATTTTTTTAAATAATAAAACACAATGTAAAAAATTAATGAAAAATCATAAAACAGTCAGTTTATGTGGTTTGTTTTTTTAAATGAACTACAAGGTTAATAAAAATTCAAATTTGTTCTACAAATGGCTAACATTTACATTAAAAATAAAAAAAAAAACTGTGTTACAATCCAAACAACTACATATTTATAAAGCAGAAGTACACTAAGTGTACACTCATGGAAATAACCATGTAAAAATATCAGAAAAGATACTACTACTAGTTAACAATTATCTTGTAGAAAACCCTGATAATTTAACTGATTTTTTTTTCTAAATATTAAAAAATAACAACAGCAAAAATTTATATGTTAACTTTAAAAAATTTAGTTCAATTTGATATGAATTTAATAAAATTGAAAATAGCATTTTATTCTGTAAAATTAGCAAACTTTTACTAAATATTTGTAGACTCAAAAAAGCAAACAACAGCTGTAATATTAACAAAACTTTTGCTATATTTACCTCAAATTTATTTGAATTCAAATAAGAGTTTATTTTGCTAAAATCCACAAAAAATTTTGCTGAAAGTTGTTGATTTCTGATTTCATAAAGGCAGACTTATTTGCTAAAGAACGAAAAAAAACTTTAAAAATTTAACAGTTTGTAATGATTTTTTTTTATCTACTAATATTTAGAAAATGTTTTTGCTGATTTAAGCAGATTATGTTGCTACTTTCAATTAACTAAAATTTAGCTAAACAGATTTATGTTTGCTATTTTTATATTACTAATATTAAATAAAAAATCTGCTAATTTTTAGCAAATTCTTCAGCAAGCTTATTTTTAACTAATTTTTAGTAGCTTTTTTTTTTTTGCTATTCCCTATGGGGAATGACAAGTCAATTGACATAAAAGATCTTATCCTGTGACTGGTTAAAGAAGAACTTATCACAGGACTGGTCAATTGTCATAAAACTACCAATCCTGTGACTGGAAAAGGGAGGACATACCACTTAACTAGTATACTTATTAACAAGAAAAAGCCAATTCGCCAGTATTTTACTCATTGGAAGCTGTTTAGTTTTCGTAAAATGTAAAAATTTTTATAGGTTTATTACTATGAGTGTATGGTATTTGGGCTGTATTAAGTTTTGAAAAATCTCTTTGACGTTCACATTGAAGTTCGATATTTTTATCAAAACTGAGAGAAATACCTCATGTTTAATATGCTCTAACTTTTATGTTTTTTCCGATTTTTATATATCATAGCTCATGTAAAAGATTGAATCTTCTACATTTAGGAATTAGATACACATACTTTCGGTACAGCGACTGTGTGATTTTTATAACAAATATTTTTAAGAAGAAGATCAAACCTTTCATATAAGATTAGATTTATTGAAATTAAGTAAAAACTTAAAACAGCTAGAGCAGATTAAGCATAACATATTTTTCTTAGTTGTGCTAAAAATGTTGAACTTTGAACCGCAATACGACGCGAAATATATCGAATTTCAAAAAACTTTATTCATCACATATAGCATTGAAAGGGCGGATATCAATATGATCACTTTTAATTTAATTTAATTTTTCCAAGCACACCCATTCGAAAAACGACTAAATCGAATAAACATTTTTGGAATGACTCTATTTTGTAATAAATGCATATTTTGCTATAAATGCAAATTTTGCTGTTTTTTGTAGCATTTTTTTCACATTTTTAATTTACACATTTTAATTCTGGGCATGAGAATACATTTTTAATTTTAATTCTGGGCATGAGAATACAGTGTGATGTCCGTTGGACAGATCACATTATTCAAGTATCGAAAGAAGCTTTCAAGTGTCTTGGTTTTCTAAACCGGTGTAAGAAATACTTCACCCCATCTGATCTCCTTACTATTTATACCACCTACATCCGGCCGAAGATGGAATATAACTCCCATATATGGACAGGTGCTTCAAAGTCTATTTTGGGGCTTCTGGATCGTGTGCAACGGAGAGCGTTGATGCTTATCAACGACAGTAGGGTTTCGAACTCTATTGACTCGTTGGAGCATCGTCGGAATGTGGGTTGTGTGACTTGTTCTATAGATATTACCATGGGAAGTGTTCTTCTGAGATAAGCCGACTCATCCCGAGGGACCGGGTCTCTGTTCGTACTACCCGCTTGTCAAGTAGATCTCATCCGTTTGGTTCAACATAAAAAAAAAAAATAAATAAATAACCGAGCTCAAAGGCTAAGAAATAACTACTACACAAGACTACTCTATTATATAAATCAAAAATATAAATAAGTGCGCCCCGGTAGACTAGTTGGTAGCGTGCTGGCTTATCAGTGCGGGGGTCGTGGGCTCGATTCCCACCAGAGTCACTGGTCTGTTTTCGCTACAACGCACAGTGGTCCAAATTCTCCATCTAGCCGGAAGAAAGTCATTTTTTTACTATTCCGAAACTAAATACTTTGTTTGATAATAAGTTGACAAGTGCCCACAATGCATAACGGTACATTTTTTATTATTTAACTTCTGTTTCAGGTTTGCTTTCTTGTTTTAAGCACACGTAATTGCTGTTTTGTTTTTCTATTTTAGCTCAGTTGATATTTAGTACCGAAATTAAAGTTGTCGTGAAAAAATAAGAAAAAAGTTTTTAAATTATTTTTTTGCTGAAATTAATTTAACAAAGGTAGGAACAAATTTTACTATTTTTATATTTCAAATAAAATGTTTTGTTTAGAAAAAAATACAGTTTTGTACGTGTGTGTCTTATATGTTAACATTTTGTTCAATGTCCAAATTCAACTAGAATTTTAAATAGGAATTTATAAGACTTTAATTCTATTATTTATGGTTTTGTAATCTGTATAATGGTAGCTTGTCAATGTTTTCAAATTTAGCTGCCAGTTTTTGCCTAAATGCTTTTTATTTGGTTTAGAGTTTAAAATGTCCATTACTAAGAGGGAACTATTTGATGCTTGGTATAGTGAAAAACAACCAAAATAAGAAACTTAATGCTGTTGTATCACATGTTTTTGATAAGATCGGGCTTCAGAATAATGAAACGGATAGCTATTGCAAACAAGTGAAACAATCTGCTCGAATGTTTGTATGGTTTCTGGCTAAGTATGGATTGTATGGTTTCTGGTCACAAAGTCCTCATTCATGGTGCAGATATTATTCAATATGCAGCACTTCCTATAGGAATGTTGTCGGAAGAAGCATTGGAATCTCGAAACAAAGACTTCCGAAATATACGAGAAAGTCACACCCGAAAAATGTTGCGAAAAAACAATGCATGATCTTTTTCACTATCTGCTCTTGTCTTCAGATCCTCTTATTTCTTCTTTTTTCAACAAAGGCTTCTATGCATTCTCGCAGTACAGAGCCTTTGGGCGAAGAAGTTATTGCGTTACTTTCAGATGCTTCTCTACCAGAGTCGTTCTTCGATTCTAAAATTGAATCAGATTAAAGAAAACATATTGTCTTTTTCGATTTGTTGTGTTTGTTCACCACAGGCCGTTGTTTTTTGAATAATTTTCAGTTGTCTTTGACTTGCCTTTAACATTTTGAATATTTGGATTATATATGTATATGTATATACATATTCATATTTCATTAAATTGAAAACATTATTTCTTTTCTATAGCTCCTATTAATGTAGATTACAATTTGTGATAAAAATTCGAAATTTTAGATAAATAAATAAATAATGTTTTACAAAAATACAGGTATATTATTTGTTTTTATTTTTTAACAAAAAATTTGCCACGCCCATTTCACCGATTGCGCCCATTTTTTTAGTGAGTGTTTTTATTGATAAAATCTATGAACGTGCAAAGTTTCATGTCAATGCGGCTTTTCAGAAGCGAGTTATGACTTCTCTTCCGGCTAGGTTAAGCATTGGACCACTGTGCAACGGGCCGAAGGTCATAGTAGCTAGTGCTCGGTTAGGGTAATATGATATAATTTGTAATTATATGATTACTAATTAAAAAAAAGTATAAAAAAAAAATATAAAAAAAATATAATATTTGTTTGGTTTTAGATCATGACAAATTTTTCTCTAAATTAACAGAAAAATTATAATTTTTATATGATACTTTACTTTGACTATTAGAAAAAAACACAGAAAAAGTTATTAGACACTAGCATGAATGGAATGCATTTTTCTGACCCACTACGGTCTTCATCAACATTCTTCGTGCCATATAGTGTTAATCGTAAATATCATCTATTTAACTCACAAGTTAAAGAAATTGGGTAACGTTAAATCCCACATTACTCTGTGTGTTGAGTTAGAATGAAATTTACCACGAACGATTTCTATTTATAGTGTTTGTTTTTTTCTCTAGTCATTATCATAGTTGCCAGTTTAACTTTCAGTTAAAACTTTAAATGTGAGTTAAATAGTTGATATTTACGATTAACACTAAATGGCACGAAGAATGTTGATGAAGACCGTAATGGGTCAGAAAATGCATTCGATTCATGCTAGTGTCTAATAACTTTTTCTGTGTTTTTTTCTAATAGTCAAAGTAAATTATCATATAAAAAGTATAATTTTTCTGTTATTTAGAGAAAAAATTTGTCATGATCTAAAAACCGAACAAATAAAATCTCGCACATAAATTTATAGATCAACGATAAAATTCACTATTAAAAATATAATATTAAAAAAAAAGGAAATAAAAATGTTTTATAAAATAGTAGAATAGTAAAAACATTAGAAGGTAAAAAGAAGAGAAAAACAATATAAAGGCATTGTAACCCAATGAATAATTACAACCACACGTTCCATTTAAATGTCAAAAATATTATAGCTTATTACCTTGAGCATAGATCAAAATTTTGCGTTTAAAAGTGTAGAATAGTAATTCTAAGGACTTGAGTTCTGTAGGCAAGTAATTAGAAATATGAGCTACCCGCACATGAAATGATAGTTCTAGGAGTGAGGTTAATCTAGTGATTTGAATTTGACGATTTCGTGTAGAATGGCCAAAAGAAAAAAATGAATTTAGATATACAAAGTCATCATTATGATTAATCTTATAAAAATAAAGTATAGTGCTAGCTTTAACATAGTTCGAAAATGGACCAGCCTAAGAATCTAGAAACATACGGCGTCATATGGGTACGATTAAGTCTCCCTAAACAACGTTTTTATACTTTTTTTTTTCAAAATAATTACCTACCATTTGACCATTTTTTTAGTTTCATTTATTATTTTCATTTAATTAATTAAACGATATTTAAAAATAAATAACAAGAAACATTTGATTTAAATGAAAAGTAAGTAGACCGGATTTTAAGTGATTTAGGAGTTATATTAAATTACACTTTCAGTTAATTTAAATTATAAACTATTTTGACTTTAAGATTCAATTAAAAAAAAAACAAAAAGAAAGCGTTTCAATCCACTACACATCATCGAGTTGTCATTTATTAGACATTTGAATTGAATTTGGTTATTAAACAAACGCTCTAGAGTTATAAATCGATTTTTTAAAAATCCTCAAATTTTAAGTGCAATTTTTTTTTTTATCTTTTACATCATATTTTAAGCTTATATTTTCGATTTGTAAGTGCACGAAAGTCGCTGCCCTGCTCATGACTCATTCATTCGTGTATTTCTTTTATTTAACCAAACATCAGCAACACATGTCAATCATTTGTTTTGTTTGTTAGGAACAACTTTTGGTTTTGTTGCTTCTTGTTATTTAAGCGCTTTTGTCTATTGATTTTGTTAAGATATGATCTTCACATATTTAAGTATCATGTACTTTGCTAACGGTAGGAAAAACTTCAAATTCATTTCCGTTTCCTTTTGTTGTACAAAATTGATTTCAGTATATAAATGCATATATTGACTTTCTTTGACAGTATATGTGGGTATGTCTGTGTGCATGCGTGTGTGTGTGTTCGCATGTAAGATTTATTATCAGAAGATTTTTGGTTAAAACACGAAATAAGACACTGTTAATCTAAATGATTTATCTTTGGCGCCAATATACATTTGTAAATGTTGAACTTAATACTAAGTATTAGGATAGGTAATCAATAAGATAGATACAATCGACACTGTCAGTACAAAGTTACAAAAGAAAACTATTAAATGAAATATACTGAAGAGCCTTATTTTGGATTAAACATTAATAATAAAATGGCAACTCAACTTTTATATTTGCTGGGTTTTCTATAGAAAATGTAATTTTAAACTTTTTTTAACCAGGGGTTATTTTGACGACAATATAAAGGTTAATTTAGTTCTAAATATTGTTTTTATGGATTAAAAGAATGGCTTTAGCCATATTTTTAAAAAAAAACTTTAACTACCGACTTTTTATTGGGGATATATTTATATTTTCATTTCAGTGTTTTGTTAGTGGTATTCAAATTAGAAATAATTTTTTTTTAAATATGTGGCCCCTTAACGTTTCTACCATGCAAAACATGGGTTCGAAAATCAATATCTTGAAACTGCTCAACACATTTTTGCCACTAAAACATTCAAATTTATTTTGTTTTATTTTGCTCTAGTCATCAAATGAATCTACGTGACAAATTTTCGATTATAGCTTTGCTAGTTTATTAGATACACCCAACGCCCGTTTCTTCGGAGTTAAAGCCTGAAATAAATGGGAGTTTCTTAACAAAAGCGCTACTATATAGCCATAATGCTTATTTTTTCAATGATAGGATATTTAATGAACATATGTAAGCAAAAATGTAAAGTTTTATTTCATTATCGTATTTTCTTTAAAAATGTGTATACTGTAGTGACAGGGTTAAATATTTTTTGTTCAAATATGTTGCTTTTCTAGCCCCGCTACAGGTAAAAGTATCAATGTCAAACTCACAGTATTTTTGTCCTATGTGATGCAAATACAATTTGTATACAACTTTTGTCATTTTTCTCAAAAATGGTGTAGGAGGCGTGGTTAATATTAACAAATTTTGTATTCATTATTACACTGAAAAAATCCTTAGGTAATATTTACGAAACCGTTCATATATCACGCGAATTATTTCGTTATTTCGCACCACGAAAATCTTTCGTAAAATATACGAATCTTTTACGAATTAATTTTTGTATTTTACGAAGGTATTTCGTTGTTTCACACCAATAAAATGTTTTGTCAAATTTTTGACTGCATTTTACAAATTTATTTTTGTATTTTACGAAAGAATTTCGTTGTTTCGCACCACGAAAATCTTTCGTAAAATACACGAAATTACGAAATTTCTGTGTGGATTTTACGAATTAATTTTTGTATTTACGGCAAGAATTTCGTTGTGTCGCACCACGAAAATGTTTTGTCAAATAAACAAAATTACGAAATTTTTGACTGCATTTTACAAATTTATTTTTGTGTTTTACAAAAGCAGTTCGTTATTTCGCACCACGAAAATCTTTCTTAAAATACACGAAATTACGAAATTTTGTATACACTTTTAGAGGATTTTTTTTTTATATTTTACTAATGCATTTCGATGTTTCCTTTGCTTTGTTGTGACAGAATTATGTAAAGTGGAATACAGTTTTTTATATTTAATAAAATATTCTTAGTTTTTCAAATGAAATGTTATCGTTCATTTATGAAAAAATTTACAAAAATTTGCGTTATATTATTTTTTGCAAATTTACAAAAATAATATAAATTATTTTAAACCAATATAGGTTGATTTTTTATAAATTCATATATTGTTAAGTGTGAAAAAGAACTTAAAGCTAAAATTAAATTAAATCAGTTTTATAAATTAAGGTATATTCACAATACTGGTGTACTATAGACAACAGATTGCCTTTTGCACCTTTCTCTTTTGTACTTAAATATTATTTGAATAATTATATTACTTTTTTCCTTGAATAAAATCTGTAGCGTGAATACAACCTCTTGATAAAAATACCTTTAAAATTTCATTTGTACTCCAATTTTTTTTAAATTAGTATTATTATATTATCCCCGCCAACAAAACATGGAGACTTTTTTGAGGGAGGATTGAAGAAGAAAATCATTAAATGTAGAAAATTCTTCAGAATCGACACTTAAATGTAATAGAATTTGAATATTTTGTAAATAATTCCAAAAAAGCTAAATAAAAATTATTTTTGGGTCCATACAATGTTTTTTAAAAATCTTTTTTTGAGTAATTAAAAAAAAAAAATTTTTTTTTTTGATGACTCAATTTTATACAAACATTTTTAAGTTTTTCTAATATAAAAGTGAAATCATTTAAGTTCGAGGCCATACTCTATATTTCTTTATTAAGGCAGAATTAGTTTGTACGTTCTGTTCTGTTACGAATCAGCTGTTTTGTTTCTGTTCAATTGAAAGTCTGTATGTGTGGTTAGTTTTCACTTTGTCGTTCTGTTCTGTTGCGGACAATTCTATTGAAAATAGAATTCAACGTTAAGTGACAGCCTAAAGTGTATATGTATTGGTTTGTTGTGAATTTTTTTTTTTCAATATTTGAATCAGGAATGATAAAGTTGGTACTATAGTACTTTTTATTGTACTATTTGAACCTCAAATGTACCATGATAGTTCTATGACTCATTTAGTACGATTTACAAATTTTTCTATGTATGAATTTCTTGGTCCCTTTAAAATTCAATAATTATAATTCGATTTGCAGTCCTATATAAACAATGAATTAATTAGGAACCAAATGCTGTGAATTCAATCACATGATTTCACTGAGTGCGACTGATTACAGGTGATTATATTAAAGTTTTATTAACCGATTAAGCCAATTATTGAATTCAATCACTAAGGGTTATAACTAATTTTGATTTTCAAAAAAATAAATAATAAAAATCTTATAAAATGTGAAATTGACTATTAGCTGCGTGTTTTTAATATCGAATGAGTTCACGAACAAATTTGTTTGCTACCAATCACAAGGATTGAATTCGCAAAAAACTGTGAGAAACGTAATTCAATACAGCAAAAATTAATATTACGTTCAAAAATATTAAAAATTTGGTGAATTTAAGAAAAAATCTCAAAATTTTAATAATTTTTTAAATCAAATCAGCTAATTTCTTAGTACGCAATGCTCGTTTTTACATAGCTTATATTCATTTTTCCCGAAAAGTTTGGTATTGAAAATCGGTCCAGCGGTCCAAAAGTAATGAGTGACAATGTTAAAGTACCTCTAAATTTTCCATACAAATTGGTGTATAATGGACTGTATATTATTAGAATTCATTGTAGTGTCTGGTGTATAAAATATAACGTCATATTTTTCCACCCAGACGCTAAGAGGTGAATAATATTTAAAATTCACCGCAAATTCTTTTTTTCTCCACAAAACTTTTTTTTTCACCTCAAAAATGTTTTTTCACGACACAATTTATTTTTTACATCCAAAAAAGTTTTTCTCCTCAAAATTTTGCTTTCACCTCTTAACATATTTTTTTTAATATATTTTTGTTGTTTCATTTGTAATTGTTCATTTTGGAGGGTACAAAGATCTGTTTGTTAATTTATATTTAAAGTTTTTTACTTTTGATGCCGAAAAAGTACTATTTTATATGCAGGTTGGTACTATTTTAAAATCGCATTTATCATCCCTGATGTAAAAGTTTTTGGTTAGTTTCTTTTACTTTTGAAAACAGCTGATTCCTTTCGCAGAAAAAGTAATTACAAATATTACCTACAGAACAGAACGACACAGAACGGCAACAGAAAGTAAAAACTAATGAGGCCTTTAGGATATTGTCCTAACAAATAATCTATAGCTTTTTTGTTTTAAAATTTCTTAATTGACCACATTTAGGAATGTGTTGATAGATCTATTTCGGCAATTTTTCAAGCTCTCATTAAGTGGGATATATTAGGTTATCTGAATGTTCGAGCTTTCACGGGGGCACTTCTTTCAAAACGTGTTCTGAAGATGGGAACCTGGAAAATTCCCGCGAAATAGATCTATCAACACGTTCCTGAAAGTGTTCAATTAATTAAATTTGAAAACAAAAATCTATAGATTATTTGTTAGGATAATATCCTAATAAAAAATATAGGGTATGGCCTTGAACTTGAATAATTTTCATTTTCATTGCACAATTGCAGTTCGGAAAAACATAATTTCTATTTTTAATAAAAATTATATCAAACATATATATTTAATTTTTAAGATTTCTCTCTCTACATGAAAGATAAACCTAAATATTAAATAAGAGTAATGTGTGATTTACCGTTACCCAATTTCTTTAACGTGTAAGTTAAATAGTAAGATATTTACGATTAAAATCTCCACCATAAACTTATAGATCACCGATAAAAATTCACTATTAAACCACTCACCAGGTAGAGTGTAAAAAATCGTTTAATGTATATGCTCGACATATGTATTAACAAAAAATCTTTAATGTTTGTTGATATGCTTTGCTTATGTAGAAGGATAGTATATGATGACATGATGCGAAAAGAGATTGCCATTTAAAAGTTTTAATTGAAAGTTAAACTGGAAATTATGATAATGTCTAAGAAAACAAACACACTATAAATAGAAATCGTTCGTAGTAAATTTCATTCTAACTCAACACACAGAGTAATGTGGATTTAAAGTCACCCAATTCCTTTAACGTGTGAGTTAAATAGAAGATATTTACGATTAACACTAAATGGCACAAAGAATGTTGATGAAGACCGTAGTGGGTCAGAAAATGCATTCCATTCATGCTAGTGTCTAATAACTTTTTCTGTGTTGTTTTTTCTAATAGTCAAAGTAAATTATCATATAAAATTATAAGTTTTCTGTTAATTTAGAGAAAAATTTGTCATGTTCTCAAACCGTAACGAATAAAATCTCACAAATTTTAAAAATTTAATTTTTAACCCTTTCAACATCATGTTTCTTTCTATAAAGATCTGATATTGGATGGCAAGCGTGAGCTGGAGAGGGTTAAAAATTTAAATTTTAAAACAGAATATTTCAGTTTGATTCTGGTGTTTTTTACCTACATAAAAATCCACAAAATTAAATGTATAGTTTGTTTTTTTTCAACAGAGACGTTTAATGGGCTCCTTATATTTTTAAATTTAAACTTAACAAATCAGAAAAACAAAAAACAAAATAAACAAATGGCTGTTTTTCTGTATATAAAAGAGGCTAACGGATTTTTTTAAAAAAATTATTAAAATAGTTAAGTACCGACGACAATTTTTTTAATACTAACGGACTTCTCTGGTCCTAAACATCTACTAACATAATTCATATAAAATAATATGGGTATAACGACACAATTTATAGCAAACTTTTTATATAACGAACTAATTTTGGACCCCTTTTGCGAATTTTTATACAAATTTTTACACTATAACGAATTAGATTAAAAAAATAAAATTTGTTGTGAACAATTGTGCTGGCAAATTTAAGTACTTAAGCAATTTACTGGAAAATTACTAAAATGAATTAAAAACTGTATAACACATAATTTAATGATAGAACTATTTCAATAATACAAACAAAAATTAAAAATTAGGATAGTTTAAGACAAAAAACTATAAATTTATTATTTTTTTTAAATGGTTACCACGCTTTTATCGAACTTCGCTTATAAGGAACAAAAATTGTCCGCTCCCAAGGAGTTTGTTATAACCGTGCTCCACTGTATAGAAAAAGGTTAGTTGTTTTTTATCTATCCAGAAAGCTATATCGTGTAACTCGGATTTGTTTTGGAGAGAAACTATTCGTTGACTATTATCCTTGTGAATTATCCTTGTGAATTCCCCAATATAAATGTTTATGTTTGTACCATTCTCAACCAATTTATATACTAATGATCCAATAATGATTTGCATATTTTTTAATTTTCAAGAAACAACATAGAGTATAAAGCCGTTTTTTTAAAGTGGCTTCATATAGCAAAATATAATTCAAATAAAAATACTCTTGGTGAAAAAAT
>JAEKOY010002398.1:0-13088 GCA_021234595.1 Delia radicum | reverse complement strand
ACTGAAATTCGTAATACCAGAGTTGAAGTCGTAGTGACCGAATTTCAGTTAACAAATAGCTAAATTTTTCTCTGTGCGTATCAAAAAATTTACAAATATTGTTGTTTTTCCTTTCTTTTAAATGTTGAGGTTAAGAAGAAGAATAAACGTTTTCTCTAAAAATTATAAACACTATTAATTTTAAAATCAGAGAAGAAATTTTTAAATCCATAAAAAGAGGCAGAAACTAGGCTATCTTAATCTTTTATGGACAGGCGTCATTAGTGACTTTCCATTTAAATTTTATTATAGTTATTATTATAATTGTCAGATTGTCTCTATATGATAAATTTCAACAACCTGCGGCTGTAAGATCAAACCTGCGCTCTTCTTACATTTTTCTGCCGTTTAAAGAAATATATATGCTAAGTTTGCATAAAATTTATGCAGTTACATTAGAAAAATGTGGTTATCCGAGACTACAGGTAAAAGCTTAATAGCACAATTACTTTTTTTTAGTTAGCGCTGCAAAATTTATACATTATACGCCCACTTTTTTAAATAAACACCATAACAAATTAAATTTGGTGCTTTCTAATCCCAAATAAATATATAAAAATTCGAACTAATATTCGATGTCGAAATATTTTCGAAAACATATTGTTTCTGTTTCTGTTTTAAATTCTAAATTTATTTTAAAAACTTTTGTAAGGAAAAAAGTGCTTTCTGCTATGAAACTTTCAGGATTCGATAAAAAAATTTTAATATTTTTTCATAAATAAAAAACAAAAATATTTTTTTGGCCATTTTTAGATATAAATGAGTTTTAATTACATACTGAAACAATTTGGACTAGTTCTGAAGTAAAAAAAAATATCTTTTTGAAATTCTCCATAAAAAACTACATTGACATAGTCAAATTCTAGCATTTTCCAAATTTAATTAATAATGAATAATAAACTTAAAATAAGCGAAACAGTTTTCAATATTTAACCACGCCTACTTCGCCCAGTTTTTGGAAAAGTTGAAAAAGTTATTCCACGTTTTTTTTTGTCTCTTATAGGAAAACAAAAACAGTTAGTTTCACATTACTGCAATATACTTTTTTGGATTAGAAAGCAGCATATGGGTCTTTTAAAGCCAACTGCCTCAAAAATATTTTTCGTTTCAATGTTTAAAAATTACAGTATTTGATGCGAATCAGAATGGAACAACTTTTAAAATTTTTCCAAATAGTGGGCCAAGTAGGTGGTGAAATATTGATGAATTTAAAGCACGTTAAAATATACATATGAGGTGGGAAAGTTTAATGTAATTTGGACAATTTGAAAAAAATTAGCAAATTTTTAGTAAATTAAGAACACTGATTTTTAGCGATAAAATCAGATTGATAAATCTTTTTTTTATGTTTTACTATGAACAAATGTTGTGGTAGAAAAGTTCGAGCATTTGAACATATTTTTTATTATGTGTTTTAATATTACAACACATATGGCATTAAAACTATAATAATGAACTTTCCTTTTGTTGTGCTGCCACTTGATGACACCCCTTTTATGAGTATTTCCAATGACTCTAAATTCTACAAAACCATTTTTTAGTTTTGTATGCATTACGACTTTAAGAGTATTATGTATGCACATGCGTAACATTTCGCCACATAATCAGCATAATCACACACACACACGTACAAAAGGGTGATTGTTTTTTTGTAGGCGACAATTTATTATTTCCTCAAATATTATTTTTTGCCTTTTGTTAACGCTCGCGAATGAATTGCATTCGTTTATGTATAGCCATGCAAAAATTATAAAAATCCCCAGTGAACAAATATGTGCCACCCTAATGTAAATACATACGCAATTAGTAGCTAGAGTCATAAAAACAAATTACAATTGAAGTAGGGCTTATACAAATATTTATTTCGCCTTTTTTAAGTTTAACTGAAAATAAAACGTAATATTTACTTTTGTATTAATACTCATGAAATATGGGTCAACATGCAGTTTTTTTTTTTCTTTTAAAAATGCAACATTTTAAAGATTAAAAATATAAATAAAAGAGCTTTTCCAAACTGTTCAAGTGCTGCAAATGAACCGTTTGCACATGATAAGAAATATGAACAAATTTTAGTTTTGAACCCAGCAAAACTTTCTATTGCCCGTTAATAGGTTTGGAAATGAGAAATTAAGGTCGGTAACTGGTTACTTTTCTATTACAAACCCTATTATTTTAAGAAGGACATGTTCATTCTGGTAACACTTTACAAAACACATACTACCTAAAGTATAATGTTTTTTTTATTTTTTGAAAATAAGATTTTTTTTATGTTGGAAATTAAATTAAATTAAAAATTTTATAAACGAAATTTTTTATAAGTACACAGAAAAAAAAAATTGCGCCAAGTACACATTTTGTTGAATAAAAAAAAATAATCAATTACTTTTTTAATTGATTCAATTAAAAAGTAATCAATATTTTTGTTTATTTAAAGTAATCAATATTATTCAAAATATTGATACTTTTTAATTGAGTCAATTAAAAAAGTAATTGAGTCAATTTAAAAAAGTAATTGATTATGTTTTTTTTATTCAACAAAATGTTTACTTGGCGAATTTAAGAAATATTTTTTTGTGTGTATTGTGAGGAAAATTATCTTTTGTAATAAGACGGTAACCTGTAAGTTTTATATTACCAACCCTATTATTGCATTTCATTTTGAATTGTCAAGTTTGAGGCATATCCATCAATGTAACTGGTTTCCTTCGGTAACATGTTACTCCTTACTTACAGGTAAAGAGTTATCAAAAACTTTTTGTTTATATCTTTAATATAAATCGAATTTATTTTAAAATTGTCAAATTTGTTTTAAACAATAATTATATTACGGAAGAGTAACTTTTCTAGAAACCAACAGAGTTCAACTTTAACCACAGATATTAAATAAAAATTTGAGGAGGGTTTGTTTTTGATAAAAAACTAACATTTATAGAACATGTTAAATATGTCAGTGAAAAGGCAATTTAAATGCGGAAGAGCACTATTTCCGTTACTAAACAGAAAATCAGTTCTTAATCTTAATAATAAACTTCTATTTTATAGAATGTGTATTAGGCCAATAATGACTTATGAGTGTCAAGCATGGTTCCCAAAAACAGCGAAATCGCATATAAAAAAGCTACAAATTATTCAAAATGAAAATCTGAAAATTATTCACAAACTTAATGGAGATATCCACAATAAGATTGCATAATAAATACGATAATAAAACAATAAATATCATGATGAGGGATCTGACACTGCCATTCAACGAGCGATGAGGACAGTCTAACCATAATATCATCTGAACATTAATGACAACTCAATCAAGACCTTTCTACAATCTCTGAGTGGGTCGCGCTAATAATGTCGATTTTAATGTACGCAAGACCCATGTTGTATGTTAACCCACAGACGGGCTGTGGATTAGCATTGTCATCTGCAGCTATGGATGGTATAGGTATTAAGGAATCTGATACTGTTGATGTTCTGGGCATGAGAATACAGTGTGATGTCCGTTGGCATAAGCACGTATTTCAAGTGTTGAAAGAGGCATTCATACTTCACTCCATCTGATCTCTTTACTATTTATACCAGCTATATCCGGCCGAAAATGGAATACAACTCTCATATATGGGCAGGGGCTTAAGTGTCTATTCTGAAGCTTCTGGACGTGTTCAGGGGAGGGCGGAGAAGCTTATCAATGACAGTAGTGTATCCAACTCTATTGATTCATTGGAGCATCGTCGAAAGGTGGGTTGTGTGACACTTTTCTATCGATATTATCATGGGAGGTGCTCATCTGAGATAAGTGAACTTATTCCTCGAGCCCGAGTTTTCATTCGTAATACTCGCTTATCTAGAAGAACACATCCGTTTGTAGTTGATTGTCCTATGTTCCGCAAAACGCATTACAGAGAAAATTCATTTTTAGTCGAACGATTGGTATGTGGAACAAATTTCGCGCAGAAGTCTTCCATGTTACTTACAATTTAGAAAAATTTAAATCAGATATCCACAAACACTACTCCCTCTTTCCTACCTCCCATACCCTATTTTCCTGATCAATACAATGCACTGCATGAGTATGGGGCATCCCCTGAGTATTAGTTAAAATAAACCAAAAAAAAAAAAAAAAGTGTTTACGATATTTTCCCCAAAAAGCACCAACAGTATTTTACCTCCAGATAAATATAAAATAAAGGGTGTCCCAAGAAGAGTGCAATTTTAAATTTTAAATAAAACACAGATATTTAAAAAAAAAATCGTGAAACTTTATTATATCGTAAAGTAGACAGAATGAGGTTATGTATGAAACAATATATCGTGCAGATGGCCGCCGCGGCTTTGCTTGCATGCACGCGATCTTTTAATGAAATTTTCAATAACCGTTTTGCATGAATGCTGCGGTTTTCATTAATGCAGCGTCCAATTTCCTCTTTTAAGGCTTGAGTCGTCGTCGGCTTATTCGCGTAAACTATCGACTTCAAAAAACCCCAAAGAAAAAAATCTAGTAGTGTTAAATCGCACGATCTAGGCGGCCAATTCTGATCTCAAAAACGCGAAATAACACGACCGGGAAATGACTGATGCAGCAATTGAATTGTTCTCTGCTGTATGACATGTGGCGCCGTCTTGTTGGAACCACATGCCCTACACATTCATTTCTTCAATTCTAGGCAAGAAAAACTGGTTATCATTCACGATACCGAACACCATTGACTGTTTGCGCTTGACCTGCCTCATTTTCATAAAAAAAGGTCCAATGATTCCTCCAGCCAAAAACCACACCACACAGTGACACGTTGAGGATTCATTTGCTTCTCGTGAATCACTCGAGGATTTTCCTCACCCCAAATGCGACAATTCTGCCTATTGACGAAGCCATCAAGATGAAAATGGGCCTCGTCACTGAAGATGATTTATCGGCAAAATCAGCATTTTCATGTTGTCTCTCCAATACCCAGTAACGAACTCCCTTCGCTGTCCATGGTCAGCTGGCTTCAGTTCCATACATAACCTCATTCTGTCTACTTTACGATATAATAAAGTTTCACGATTTTTTTTTTTAAATATCTGTGTTTTATTTAAAATTAAAATTGCGTTCTTCTTGGGACACCCTTTATGTGATAAATGGGACGTTTTTAAAAATGTCTCAATCTACAGGTAATTTCTCAATCTACAGGACATCGCAAAATTTTGATATTACACACAGAAAACAATTTAATAGTTGCAGCCGAATTTTTTGCCAACCGAATTTTTGTCTTTCCACGTACTATCACATTGGGGAGCCATACTGCCGCCCCCGGGAGGTTTGGGAGGTTCACCATCAAACTCGATATTACGTCACTTATGAGCACATTTTTTTTATAAAAGTATTGTCGCCATTCCAAATGTTTTTTTTGTATAGCTTGAATTTTTATAACATTGAATTTAAACCGGCATAAAATTCTCATTTAGTTAGCAGATTTATTTATACTAATGTTAATAAATTCACTCAGAAATTAGTTTTTCGCAAGAAATTAGCCCTTTTGTTGAAAGCAGAGTATTTTTTTTTGTTTAAAAAAATTTTTAATTTATTTTTTTGTAGTTTCTTTCTGTTTAAAAAAGTTTTAAATTTTTTTAAATGAAATTGAACTTACATTATCAATTTTGTGATAATGTTTTAGAATAAATAAATATTCAGACTGAAACAACTAAAACTAAATTATTTAAGTTAATAAAGTGATATACCTAATAAGAATTAATATCTAATCTAATTGAAATGAATTTAAAATATTTATTACTAATACCACTAAACATAAAAATTTAGAAAAAGTAACTACATAAATATTAAAAAAAAAACAGCAACAATGTGTTGATGTTTGCTTTTGAGCGATAGTATAACAAAATGTCAAGCATGTTTCCGAATTTGAGCAAATATTTAATTGATTCAATTAATTTTTAATTGACAGCTTTTAAATATTTCAACAAATCGATTTAATGAAAACATTATTGAAAAATTTTTATTATTTATCCCAGTGTGTAACATTGGATAACCTTTGTATCACACAACAAAAAGCCCATTTCCATCACGAAAACCAACGATTTAGTAACATAAATTGCTAAAATTCCTCCAACAACGAAATTGCAAATTCATTTAGATATTGATAGTTCTTTAATTGAATTATTTTTTAAATTAAATAATAATAATTCATTAGATTAAAAAGTGATCAATATTTATACCTTCTTTAAAAAGCAAAAAGCAATTGGATAAAGTATTGTTGCCATGCTTTTTCATAGCTTGAATTTTATAACATTGAACAACTTAAACGGCATGTAGTTTCTCATTTAGTTGTAGCAACTTTTTGAATACTTAATGTGAACAAATTCACACAGAAATAAGTTTTTTTTTTTCTATTGAATCGGACTATGAATCGGGACTATGGAAAAAAAAATGTTTTGATTTTTATGCGAAATCAGGTATTTTTTAAAATAATTTTTATTTTATTTTTGCCTTTTTTTTGTTTAAAAAAAAATTGTTATATTTTATTAAACAAAATTAGCTTTACAAATTACATTATCAATTTTATGATAATGCTCTAGAATAAATAAATATTCAGATTTAAACTACTGAAACTAAATTATTAACCTTAATAAAGTAATAAACCAATAAGGAATTTATAAAAATCTTTTTTAAATTAATTCAAAATATTTGTTACTAATACATAAACATTTATAAAAATCAACTACATACATATATATATATATTAAAGAAACTAAAAACAAGATAATATTTTGTTTTTTTAAGTGATTTTATTCGATGGTATAAAAAACTGTGAAGCCAGTTGCGAATTTGAGGAATTTCAGCAAAAAAAATTTCAGCAATTTCAGCAAAAAAAAAATAAATGTTAAAACTTTAAATTTTATGGAGCAACCAAAATTCTCATAACCTAAAAAATCCTCCTTATATAAAATATTTCATTTTGCGCATCTAAGAGTATTTAATATGATTTCCTGCAAATAAGTAATTCCAACTAAATATCATAAAACCATCAAATATGCGTGTTTTTTAAAAATAATAAAGGTTTTCTGTTTCATTTCTAATATTCTACAAAAAAAAATTTTGAGTGTATTTTATATTTTTTGGTGTTGAAATCTATATTTTGAATGTGATAAATATAATGAGATATATAAATTTGCGGTTAGCTTTAAAATCCAAAAACTAAAAAACGCAATAATTTTTGTGTCTTTAAAGACAAATGATTAACGCTGATGATTAGCATGCTTTAACATAAACTAACGCATGCACAAAATGTTACTTATATCATACAAAAAAAAAAAAAAATTAATATTTTGCCTCAAAGTGCGGACATAATTTGGGATTCCTCATATTTGAAGTGGGTATCAAATGAAAGGTCTGTTGACGATCTAGTTTTAAAAATCTTTAAAACAATTTTAAAACAAAAAGTTTCAAACTGCCTTAAAACTAATTTTTCCCCGATAACTTCGCCGTTCAACAAAATCTAAAAATTTGACGCATCGGCGATGCGACTTATCAATTCTAGATGACTTTATGCTATAGATCACGAATACGGCCGTAGAATTTCGAAGATAGACACAGTTAAAGAAATGTTTGCAAAAAACTCTTTGACGCCTGTCCTTAAAAAAGGCTAAAACTTGTCTAGTCTGATTTGAAAATTAATAGTGTTATAAATTTTTAGAGAAAAACGTTTATTCTTCTTCTTCTTCTTAACCTCAAGCTTTCTAAAAGAAAATTTAAATTATTTGATAAACTTTTGCAAAACATACAAAATTGAAAATAATAATGCTACTTCTTGCAACACTCAAATTATATGAAGTATGCATTTTTATATGATATAGTGCGCGTTTCGAAAATTGCGACAATGTATTTAAAGTTGAAATTTATCTTTACGATTTAGGTTCATAAAATCTACAACAATATTTCCATATTTACCTTTAGAAAACATCACGGTTTAGTTAATTTATAAAAAAATGAGTTCTTTCTCTTTCAGTTTAAGAAAAAAATTGCTTAATCTAAAAAAAATTGATAGAGTTTTTATGTCTTAAAAATATGGAGTCTGTGACAAATCTTTACTAAAATTCAGAAAAAACATTCAAGTACACTTAACACATGTTTTTTAATCAATACCAACCAAGTTCTAGCTAATTGAAGCGTTTTTCCTAAAAAATAACGATTTTAAATTTTACATGCTAATGATTATTAATTAATCATATCATTACAAATTATATCCTATTACCCCTAACCGAGCACTAGCTACTATGGCCTTCGGCGCGTTTTGTAGCGAAACAGACCAGTGCCTCTGGTGGGAATCGAACCCACGACCCCCCGCACTGATAAACCAGCACGCTACCAGACTAGCCTACCGGGGCGCTATATTGCAATCATTTACTAAAATTTTACAAATAAAACCATATTAAAAGTTTCACGTATACACACAGAGAGAAATTTTGCCATTTGCCAACTGAAATTCGGCTACTAAAGGGTGGTTAAATTGTAAGGGCCGATGTTGAATGTGAACCACACCTAAACGCCAAGTTTTTTTCCGAATTTTATTTGACATTTCTCTATTTCAGACTTACTCAATTTGAACCATGGAGAGATACACAATCCAACAACGTGTTAAAGTTATCCAGACTTATTAAGGAAAATGGGCGTTCAAATCAAAATGCATATCGTGCACTTCGTGATTTTTTTGGTCAATTTGATCGTCCAAATGTGCGTACAATCGCAAAAATCGTGGAAAAATTCGAGCAAACCGGGTCTGTAGAAGATGTGAGAACACCCAGTGCATGCTCGTACAGCTCGTACTGCAGAAACTATTGCTGCTGTTCGCGATAGTGTGGCTGAAGAGCCGTCCACCTCAACTCGTCGTCGTGCCCAACAATTGCACCTCTCACGCTCGTCGTTGATGAACATTATGCATAAAGACTTGCATTTACACGCTTACAAGGTGCAATTGGCTCAAGAACTAAAGCCTCTTGACCATTCCAAACGTCGTGAATGGGCAGAATGCTGGCAAGAAATGGCAACAGTGGATGATCAATTTTCGAAGAAAATCATCTTCAGTGATGAGGCACATTTTCACTTCAGTGGATTCGCCAATAAACAGAATTGCCGCATTTGGGCGAATGAGAATCCAAGAGTGATTGTCGAAAAACCAATGCACCCCACAAAGAGTGGACTGTTTGGTGCGGTTTATGGGCTGGCGGCATCATCCGGGCCGTATTTTTTCCAAAATGAGGCCGGTCAGGCAGTTACTGTGAATGGTGTTCGCTATCGTGAGATGATAACGAACTTTTTATGGCCCGAATTGGAAGATATGGATGTGGACGATATGTGGTTTCAGCAGGACGGTGCCACTTGCCACACAGCTAACGAAACAATGGCTCTTTTGCGCAACACAATTCAATGGCCGTGTTATCTCACGTAATGGCGATGTCAATGGCTGCCAAGATCATGTGATTTTGACACCGTTGGACTTTTTTCTTTGGGGTTATTTGAAAGAAATGGTGTACGTCGATAAGCCAGCAACAATTCAAGAGCTAAAGGATGAGATAATTCGGCACATATAACGGCATAGAACTTCCATTATGCCTCAGCGTCATCGAAAATTTGGACCATCGGATGGAGGTGTGCCGCCGTGGTCGCGGCGCCCATTTGGCCGATATTTGTTCCATACATAATTGAGTAATACCAATATATCATAATAAAATAAAATTACAATAATTTCCTAAATAGTTTGTGTTTTATTCAAAATCAACATCGGCCCTTGAAATTTAACCACCTCTTTATGACTCAATTCGGTTATAACGAGTTTCAGTCGGTTGGCACAACATTAGTTTACACAACAAAGTTTCGGTTAATGCTAATGAATTTTACATTGCAACATCCAAAATATTCAGAAATCTAATCGTTGTGCTAACTGAATTTATAAGTTGTTACCATTAAAATACACTTTACAATTCGGTTGGCACTTTATTTCTCATTGTGTATGAATTAATAAGAAATTTGAAAGAAAAAACTTGATTTTTGGTAAAAGTTAAATTCGCGGAATATTTCAAAAACCTGAGCTAATATTAAATTTGGTGATCACTGGCGTGATCTACGTCCTAAAATCTATCACATTTAACAAGTCGAATGTCCGATAGCATATTTAGTGTTTCACTCTGATATTATCTTCTACCGATATTTATAACCTAAAGTACACTCCATTTTATTCCCTTTATTTGCATGTCTAAATTTTATCAAAATCTGAGAGTATATATATTAAATCTGCCTCATCTATATAGTACACAATTTAATTCCGATGAAAAAACTGTTCCAATTCTTAAGACCATCAGTTTGTCACCAAATAAAAACTTATTATTAATGCTTGTACAATTTAAAACAGACTAAAGAAAGGAAAAGTTTTTAAGACAATTTTATAAACAAAGTTCAGTCACCCTTCAACCTTATAATTTGTCCTTTATGTCACAAAAGTCCTCTTAAGTGTCACAGGAAAAACAAAATCCGCAATGTGGAAAATTGTAAAAACATTCACAACCTTCATAGAAAATCATTAAAAAGAAATACAATGAATAAAACGCACACACACATACACGCAGAGAAATAAAAAACCAAGAGTTTCCGTCAAATTGTCACTAACTGGCAGGTCATAATTTAAGGTAGTAGGGCGTCGGTGCATTAAACCACAAGATCATATGAAATGGCAAATAAGAAACTGAAATCCCTCGTAGATCGTATTAAAAAATGACAGACACATGCATTGTAATTAAAAATGAAAATTGTAAATTGTGACCATGAGCAAAAGTAAAACAACAGATGGATTTCTCAATAATTGTCTCGTGAAAAGAGAGAGAGAGAGAGAGTAAAAATGTGAATGAATGCTGGAATAAGAATTATGATTTTCTTTATGAATTATATCGCTGCGAACAAAATGGCCATAAGTGATAATGAGTTGGTCATTAAAAGTAAATGATTATCTTTTCAATGTCTCCACAAAAATGCTTAATAAAAAAACAATAACATTTTCCCACTCATTTTCGTTGATATTTATCACCTTCACTCTTTCTTCTCCTTGGCCAAAGTGAAAGAACATCTGGTTGTCCGTTCTTAAAGTAAAATTTTTAATAAATTATACCTTTATAAGAATTCACATTAAGAACAATATAAATCCACATTCACAAAATGTGAATGTAATTATTTCTACAAATTAAATCATTTACTTTATTTAAATTTTTTATGTTGGTTTTGCAAAAAAATCCACGGTTTGATGGTGTCAGATGAAAATGATTAATTTTTATATTCTATGTTGTCTGTCTGTTGATGTTGTCGTTGTTTGCGCCACACAGTAGGCAATTGTCAACACTTTGGAGGTGGTGGATGAAACGTTGACGTTGTTGGAAAGTCATCATTATGCATCTGTTGGAATTTTGCCACCATCAAACCACAAAACAGCATCACCTTGTTCAGATCTCAGCAACAGCTGGATATTGTCTTACAAATTTGTTTTTTAATTTAAATCATATTAAGTGCAAACATAAGTTTAAGTGATTTTTTTTTGTAGTGTTCCAATACGGTTAATCAATTAAGCGATTTCTCGATTAATCGCCTCTATTTCGGTTAATATAGAAACAAATAATTTAAAACTCTTATAATTATTCTACCACATAACACTACTCAACGGCAAAAAAAACTGTCTTTGAAACATATCTTTTTACAAGATAGACCTATATTACCATACATGGAACTAGTTCATTGATATCAATTGTAATGAAATTAATGAATTTCATTGATTTAATTTCATTGATTAATGGCAATAATTTAAGAATTTTTTACATTAGTAATGTATCAATTAAAGGAAACAAATTCCAATTTTTAAAAAATTAATTTTGAATATCATTATACAAATAGGCTACGTCAGGGAAAGAGCAGAGAAATTAATGTTTTATAAAACAGCCAAGTGGTGTCCGATAACACAGGCCTACAATGATTTTGGTGCCGCTAAAAATAAAACAGATTTCAAGTACCCTGATAAAAAATTGATACTACTTTTTTAATGCTACGTGTAGTTTTCGAGATTTCGCAAGGATAAATAAATTAAATAACATTTAATTAATTTATTAAAAAAACAAACTTTTTTACTACATATTCACCACAAATAACAAAATGTATTTGGATTATTTACACAACACTTCTCGACGACGCACAGTGGTCAATTTCGCGAGATAGCGGTCAAAACTCTATAACTTCGACCGGATTTGTATTTTTTACGCAATTTATTTGTTCAATAGGAGGGATTTAAGCTTCAATTTGCGTGTCCAAACGTAAAATCGACTGATAGGAACGTAAGTAATGTGGAGTTAAAATGCATTTTAATTTTTTGTTGAGTTTCCATGTAAAGTTGAATATTTTGACATTTTAAATAGGTATTTTTTTTATAATTCTTATTTCTTCAATCGTATTTACAACCAATACTTATTTATTATTCCTAAACTTAATTTTGGTCAGAAAATGCCAACATTTGGCCCTGACATTTATTTAGTCTCAATATTCACAGGGGCAAAGGTTGGTTTTTTTTTTGGAAGAAAGCTAATCTTGTGAGGATTTAAACTGAAACATAACACTGAAATTCCCAAAATATCAATACCATTTGGCTATATTATATACAGAACACAACATCGAGTAAAATTTTAAGTAAACTTTTACTATTGATTTAAAGTGCACATATATTTTATTTAAATGTATTAGTAAAAATTTATACTAAAATTAGAAACAAATTATAATCTTTAAATAGTATTACCCAGCAGAACAGTGACGGTCATATGACCGGTCAAATGACCGGAACTGCTGATGGAAATATCTATCAGCGCGTAGAACAAAGTTTCTATCATTTTCTTAAGGGCAATATGAAAAAGTGATGGAAACTTTGTGTACGTGTGATTTTGCATCTCCCTCTAATTTAAAAATTCATAAGTTAGAGGATAGATGCAAGATTTGCATGTGTTAGTTTCGGTCATAAATTTCTTGTAGGGTAATTAAACAA
>JAEKOY010002397.1:0-13098 GCA_021234595.1 Delia radicum | reverse complement strand
TCTTTACTCTGTCTACATGTCTGTATATGTTTTTTCATGGTTGATTTTTTACTTGTCTTGTTAGAGTTGTACTTTTTAATATCATTTTCCTCTTCTCTACTACATCTTGACATGCCGCGACATCTGCTTATCAGCACAATTTTTTTGTAGCAAAATTAATTAGTAAAACATTAGTATATAGTAAAGCATTAGTATAAAACAGTTAAGTGTGAATAAGTATAACAAAATTTTAGCTGAAAACACGATTTTAGCAAAATATTTGCTAAAAAATAGATACCTGATTTACAAGACGTTTTACTAACTTTTCTACTAACTTATTTTTTTGAGTGTACTTAATTACAATATTTATTAAAATTTCAATTGTCTTGGCATCATTATAAAATTAAAGTAACTTTAAATTTAGCACGTCGGCAGACGAAGAGTACCGCTTTACATTAATTGACATATCAGAAATATTTGGTATGAAGCAATGAAACTTTGCGTTCCAGTTATAGTTTTGACATTATTATATCTGTTTTGAATTCGTCGCTCCATGGCAATCGTGTTCTTTTTGAGTGCATAAAACTGTGTTAGTGGCAATTTCCTTGCTTTGTATCCACGAAAACAAAATGTTGTACATTTAAGATCTGGTCAGTATATGGCGTTTGCAAACTTGCCTTAGTCGCCATGCGTTTTAGGGTTCCCCCTAACGCATTGCATGGGCCCTTACCGTGGGACGTCGCAAAAAAGTGCACTCGACCTTGCAGTTTTGTTCTTCAATTATGCAAAGATTGTAAAAATTTTTTTTATCTTGTACTGAGAAGCCGCGCCGTCTGAGAAAAAACGTACTTTGTCGATTGCATCGAATTTTGATCTTAAGAATTCAAACAGTTTCATTTGAAATAAATAAACGGACACATAATTTGAGAGCTAAACTCTCCGCGACAACAACAAGGCTTACGGTCTGTAGTTCGTTATCTTCGTTTTTGAAATAAATGCAAAAAGGATGCACCGTGCACTGGTCGTTTGCCCAGTGATAAGCCTGAATTTCATCCTGAACGAGAAAAGTGTAATTCTCGGCAAAGTCGCTTATCACAATGAATTCATTTTGGGCTAATTTCTCCTTACTTTCCTTTAGAAATTTCGATTGCATCTCGGATATGAAATGGTGCGCCTTCAGTTCATTCAACTTGAATCCGAATTCCTCGATGAATTCCGGAATCTGCTTTTACCACGGTCTCAAGGGAACATCTGCCGCTGCTAATTATCCACTGTTTGAAATGCCTCCTGAATTAACAGCTGTCCAACTTTTCCGCCAAATATTGCTCTAGCTCGTCAATCTTCGGACAATTGTCGCATTTGGACAGATGACAATTTTCCGTGGGGTATGCGCACAACGACTTCGACAGGAGGTTCCTATATGTTTCAATTTCACCGTGAAATACTTTCAATTTCTTGCATGGGAAAGAACATTAATTTGATGTTTTGATGAAAACATGCAAACGCAGACTGAATGCGTTCCGTGCCTGTCTAATGCCAGCACGCATTCTTTGGTCGTAGGATGGCAAACTTAGAAATCCCACTTTTTCTGCTGGGTATTTCTCTTTGAACTGATGGTATGCTTCGGATAGATTACATAATAATAATCTGCGCTGCTTGTGTACTTTTTCTCCATCTTCGCGTGTGATAACATAGTCACGTGTACCTGGGCAGGCGCGGCTGTTGTCATCATTGCAGTAAAAATCTTGAATCAATTTCACCGTTGCTTCGCTGAGGGTCCTTGAGCCAAATTTCTTGGTGGGAGTCGCCAATATGCCCTTCTGTCGAACTAATTCTTTGCTTCTTCTCGCGATGTAAAAGATGTTTGAAACTGTTCAGAAATCTTGCGTATAGACCATGATTGAGGCAGCACAGAGAAAATGAGATATTTCTCCGGAAAAGTGGTCGCTAAATTGAATTTTCTTTTCAACTGCTCAATCATTTGTTTGCCGTCATCAACGTCATCTGCTTGACTGCATTCGTTATCAGAGCCTTCATCAAATATTGTCGCGATTGCACTCATAACCTTGCCTTTTTTTTCTCTTCCTGTATTTTTCACTTCGCAACTTTCTTTTTTTAATAGGCGTTTCACCTAAAGTGGTAATAGCCTCATTCAAAGGACTCAAAGACATATTGACCATCGGAATGTCTGCCTCACTATCAGATGAAACATTTGTTCAATTGTCATTTCACTCTCGGATTGTAGTTGCATTTGTTTCAATGCATTTGCTTGTTGAGACAAATCGATTTTACACTTGTGGCAAATGAATTCTGCTTCTTCACCGTATTGTATATTTAATTCATTCATGTATCGCTTCGAAACACCAGTTAATTTTTAATATTTATCTTTTTCGAACGATGTCCACTCTTGTTAAACGGATTGCAGCAAAATTTATTCATTTTACTTTAAATTGTCTTTACAGCTTCACTCTTTACTTTACAAAAAAACACTTTACACTTTCACGTTTAGTATTCAACTGAAATTTGACTCAGAGTGTGTGAAGTATTTATATTTATTTTTTGGTAAAAAATAGGTAAAAAAAAATAAGCGATATTTGCTTTTCTTTAATAGGAAAATTGCGTGAACTACTGGTCATAAAATGTTTTTTAAAGAGGACTTAATTGGTTACTGCCAATAAGCCGACCACAGGTCATAAAATGTTAGTAAATTTTTAAATTACCAGGTAATAAATATTTCGCCATATTTATGGAAAATCCGTGTTTTATGACTTGTTCTGCACGTGTCATTTTAGGCGAAATATTATTACCTGGTAATTTAAAAAATTTACAAACATTTTATGACCTGTAGCCTCAGTCGGGTTTGGTGTGCCATTACATGCCACTGCTGCTATTATCCATGTATTTATGGCCGATCTTGTGAAGGCAGGCAGACCATATTCACTAGACACTCAACTGGGGCTCTTAAAAAAAAATAGATTTTCTTCATAAATGTATTTTAACTGTAAAATAATTTTTAAAATGTATTTTTAATAAAAAATAAAATAATGTTAAATAATTTAAAATAATTCAATTAAAAAAATATAAAACAATGAGAACAAGGTGGTCTCTTAAATGCTCTTCTCCTGTCCAAACAAGGAGTCGGGGCCCATTTTTTTATTGCTGATTCTTAAAGCAAAAATTATGAGGAATCCAAAAAAATAAAATTAGCCGGAAAATTTAGGAGCTTCTGTGGAAAATCGGAAAATTTAATTTCATGGGAAAAAGGTAAATTTCTGAGAAAAATTAGGAAAATTTTATTTTTCAATTAAAGCCTGATTCAATAGCTTTCCAACGAGCTATCACTCGTTGCGATCGCTTTAGTAGTTTTTTTTAAAACAACTTTCAATGAGGTCCCTTATGAAGAATTCTTCAATTTTGTCACATGACAGTGGTGCACACCACCACACTAAACCAGTCACTATAAAAAAAAAAAATATGTAGGTACATTATTTTTGCTGGGCAATCGATTGAGACTATTTATTTTAAAATCGGAGAGGGGTCGTCCAAAAGGTGATCGCTTTCATATGGAATTGCTCGATAATTAAAATACTTTATAAACAGAAGACAAAAATGTTTTCCTGCTTTTTTTCCATGTTTTTTTTTGCTATTTTGAGTGTCATTTTTTGATTTTTAATGTTTGGGCTTTAGAACACAGCTTTTGTTTTTTAATATTTGAGCTTTAAATTTCTCTATTCAAATATTCTTCCCGTTAAAAGCTTTTTCCTGAACATTTTGTAATTCTTCTTTTTAAAAAGTATAATTATTTTATCTTTTATGTAGTTTTACTATTTTTTTTTTTGATTTTTTTGCAATATTTTTGCCATAAACACAATGGATTTTGTAGTTTTGTCTTCTCTGTTTATAAATAATAAAAATTATAAATATCACTCAGTAGACTTAAGTCCCCCTAAAGTATGCAACACCAAGTTTAAAATATGTAGCACATACAAACGTATAAATTATTTTTATTAAAACTTAAATATCACTCATACGTCTGGCCCCCCTTTGTTTTCAAAAACATGTTTATTGACAGTATGCAATAAAAAATTTGGTTTTCAACACTAACACTCACGCAATACGAATATTTATATATCACTCATACGCCTGGGTGTGTTTTATTTTATTTATAATATGGAACGCATATTAACCCTTTCGACCCCGAAGTTGCCTGTGGGCAACTTCACTGTTTGTGGCCATTTAGCACAAGCTGTGATTGATATATTTCTTTTGTTTAAGTAGTTGCTTACAAGTTAATGTTTTAGAAGTGAAATCAAAACAAACCACTAAAATTTTACAGTTAAATTTTTATGTTTATGTTCAAAAATGTACAGTTGCATCGGCAATAATAGTGATTTATTAATAGTTAAAAATATATACATAATTTAAAAAAAAAAAAACTCAAAAATCGTATGATGAACAAAATTAAAAAACTTTTTATATATTATGTAGAGTTTAGTTTAAACAAAAATAAAAAATTTAGATTTTGGAAAAATTTTAACCCGTTCGGGACCGGCAGCTTGTTAAAGTTTTAACTTTAGGTACAAATATCTCCGCTAGTGTGCTACAAAAGCCATGAGATTAATACAAAATATAACTTTACCATAGATCAATGTTGTCACAAAGTTTGATCGAAAAATTCAAAGCCATTAAAAGTTGGGGTCGAAAGGGTTAAGTATGAAACAGACAGACAGTATAATTTAGAAAACAAGTCTAAATGCTTAATGCATTTTTATCGTAAAAAACTTATAAACAATATATTTTAGAATACGACCAGTTTTTTAAAAAACATATTTTTGTTTGCATTAAATAATCTGTTTAACTTTTAATTGTATCCGTAATGAAAAATCAATTGAAAATCGCCAAATTCCATAAGGTTATACAAATAAAATACGAGGTAAATTTTCAAACCCCTTTGGGGTTTTGTTGTGCTGATATTCCAGTATTTTTTTTATCCCGCTGGTCTCGTTAGGGATACAATTTCACGTTGTAGAGTGTAATTAAAAACATATTAAAACCAGCTGACAAATAGCGAGTTCATTTGTTTATATTTTCTTAACTGGTTTTAGCTATTGAGCTATTTTATAAAAGATTATTTTAAGACATTTAATTTCGTGAAAATATATGAAATATAACGAAAATATATTTTTATAAAAAAAAATATATTTTTATATAAAAATAAATTAAATTGAATACTACTACTACTACTAGGCTTTTAATTGACAATATTTTTTTTGGTGTATGTCAACACCCACAAAATTTATTATTGGTTATACAAGTTAATAATGTTGATTTTTTGCTTGAAAATGCATTATATAATAACAAAATGAATTGATACATTATTCAAAGTATTGTCCATCTTTAGCCACTACTTTTTCCCATCTTTCTGGTAGCAAATGGATTCAGCGCCAAAAGAAACTGCCGGTTTTAAGGTAAAGAATCAATCATGCCAATTTCAGAAGGGCGTTCTACATCGATCGAAACAAATGGTAGTCAGAAGTGGCATGGTCTGGGCTATAAGGCGGGTGAGCCAAAGCTTCCCATCCACTGTTTTCCAAATAGTTGTTGACTGGTCTGGCAACATGTGGCCGAGCGTTGTCATGATTGAATATTATGGCCTCGTGTCTGGTCGAATATTCTGGTCGTTTTTCGTTGATTGTTCTCTTCAAACGAATCAACTATGTTTGTTCGTCTGACCCGATTTCAACAGCTCATAATACAAAACACCCTTCTGATAACACCAAATACAGAGCATTACCTTGGCGCCATGGATATATCGGCTTCGGCGTTGATTTGGCTGGTTGGCCGGGCTTAACATATGACTTTTGCGGTTGGGGTTATCGTAATGTTCCATTTTTCATCACCATTAACAATACGATGCAAAAATTACTTCTTTTGTAGCGTTAAAGCAGCTGACTAGAATTCTCCTTGTCTTCTGTGTCGAAATCACCACTTTTGAATCGCGCAAACCATCGTTCACAAGTTTTTTGAGTTGGTGCATGTTGACTATAAGCTTCTACCAACAATAGATAACTTTCAGCAGACGTTTTCTTCAAATGAAAGAAGGTTATCAGACTTCCCCGCAAAACATCTTTTTAGGCACAAATTCGACATTATTATAGCGAATGAAAAAAATGTGTGTTACACTTTGGCGTCTATCGAATATGAATTTAATTGACAGATATTTACCATCCAAAATACCATATTTGTTATTATTGACACAAACCATATGTGATAGTTATGCCATATCTTGTCCAAATCGACATTATTAACTTGTATACCCAATAGTTACAATTCGGTTGGAGCCAATAAAAAACTCAGCTGCAAGACCTTCAAATTCAGTTCGAGTTACATAAATTTCTTGTTTAAAACAGTTTAAATGTTCTTATAATTCATAATCTTTCTTTATTACAAATGTAGAGCACAATTCTTAACAATCGGCCAAATCAACCAGTACTAATATAGTTATGAGAATAATCGGTAGACCATACCGAAGCAAAAATTAAAATTTGTATAAATGCTACTGATACTAAAGATTTATTTAAATGTCAGTTTAAAACTGTAGATTTTTTTTTTAAATATATTTTGTCTTTTTCCCAATTACAAAAAAATAAACCAGTTAAAAAAAAGAAACAAATAAAAACCCGACAAAACAATAACTCTCATGTAAGTCATATTAAAAAAGCGATTAAGAATTGTTATTTAAATTTCCAACTTATTTTTTTCATTCAGCATCAAGTTATCAGACTCAAGGAAGGAATCAAAAAAACTTCAAAATTACAGTTTGACTCCCTGGAACATTCGAGAACCGGTTCCATGCAACCGGTGATAATAGAAGTTTTCTGGAACAGGTGGATAAGTAATCTGTTTTAAAAAATTTTGCTGGGATATATATTAAAAGCTAATCTATCATGACTAATCCATTACCAAACAACACTAAATAATAGTGTGTTCGTGATAAAGCTTGCATAAAATTTAGCATTTTTATAGTTTTTTTTCCACAAAACAACCACTTTTTATAAAAAAAATATTTTTTCGTCAGTTACAATTGGTTGTTTCAGACATTGGGCCGTTTCATTACCATTTCATCAATGCCAATTAAGAACATTTTTGAGTTTGAATTTTAACGTCATTTTCAGACAATTGCAATTGATACAATAATTAATATGCAATTTTATTTAATTTTAAATGTGAAAGGCGTGGTAGGAAGAAATGAGTGTATTTTCTAAAAATCATACTACATTGTAAATTTTCAATTTTCTGAATCAGACTGCGCAGTTTCTGGTATTGAACCTTCGTCAGTGACCCTGTTTTTTTTTTGAATAATGTAATATTTGTTATGTTTTATTTGTTCGATTGCGTCTATATGAAATTTCTGTGCAATCACTGACCGTGTATAGATAAACTGATTTCTAATGCCACATGCACTCGCACTACACGTTAGATAGATCGCTTTAGCTCACTGATCTATCGTCAGGTCGAGTTGTTGTTGATTAAAACTAGCTTTATTCAATACACGGTGTTTTGGTTCTTGCATACATAATCTCAAAAGTACAACTCCAACAACACAACAGTTCTATTTTTAGAAACTTCCCTCACTCTAATGTCCACATCAATGAAATGGCCATTAATTTTTAATACCAATGAAAAATTCCCAAGTATGACCCAAATACAGTTAAAGCGGCTACAACTTCATTAAATTTTCGATTTAATGTACCTACGTCTATGTTCGAAATTTCTAAAATATCCAATCTTTTTTTACGAAATCAATTTTGTTGACAAATTTCTAAAAGCATGTATCAAAAATGAGGAAAGCAATTATAGTTGGTAAATAATTGACATGCAAACACGAGGAGGGGAACAAATCGAATACAATTTATGCTGGAATGCTGGCATGCAGACGCATGTATTCAAACATTGATTAGTTTGATTTCTCAACATATACACAGACACACTCTAACACACACACACACATGCACATATACCAGCAAAACTTTCTACTACCGGTAATAAGTTTGGGAATATGAGAGTTAGGTCCTTAACTGGTTACTTTTCTGTTATAAAATCCTATAATTTAAGGTTTTTACTAGCTTTAGATATATTTTTTTTAAATTAATCGGTTAATACTTAAAAAATCAAAAAGTTATTAATTTCAATAAAATTTTGGTGGAACGTTATAATACTTAAGTGTAAATAATATTGAATGAGACAACTAAATATTAGCTTTCACAGCTAAAAAATATAATATGAAGATATTTGTCGTAACCGTCATAAATCGATTGGCAACAAATTCGGTGGCTACAACTGATACTGTTTACTGGGTGAACGAATTATTTATACTATAAAACCTTAAACACGTGAATTTTTTAATAATAATGAGCAGTCAGTAGTACCAACAGCTGGGTACATGGAAACAAAAATTCACAATTTTTTATGAAATTTGTTCATAATTTTCGGGTTCACAAAATTTGTGACTCGTAGCATAAAATTTATTTACAGTTCCTTCAATACTAAGAAATAATCCTTATTTCGGGTTTTTTTAGGTAACAATCATATAAAGTAATTATTAATTTCCTACAATTTTTAGAATTCTAAAAGTATGCTATTGCCGTTTGTTAATATAAGAAATGTTCTACCTACACTCAAAAATTGAATTAGTAGAAAAGTTAGTAAAACATCTTGTAAATCCGGTATACTATTTTTCAGCAATTTTTTGCTAAAATTATGTTTTAAACTAAAATTTTAGTTTTACTTATTCAGCACTTAACTGTTTTGAACTAATGTTTTACTAATATTTACTAATTTATTTTGCTAAAAGATGTGTTGATTAGCACATCAATAGTGCGAACGACAACCAGACTGAAAGTTATACTCAGAATGAATTAGATGTCGCTGCATGTCACGATGTAGTAGTGATGAGGAAAATTATACTAAAAAGTACAATTCTAGTAAGACATAATATAAAAAAATCAACCATGGATGGAAGATTTTGTATCTGTTTCAAACAAATTTTGCGTCGTCAACGGCTTGTGAAAGTAATTGTCTATTAATTAAATAAAAGACAAAATAAAATATTAAATTTAATAAAAATTAAATGTTTATTTGTAAATTAAATGTTTATATATATTAATAATCTTGTATGATCAAATTTAAAACAAATATGCAATAGGTAGACAGGCTAAAGCGAAAGACAAAGACATACATCTTAGGTAGATTTTTCTGTTTCCTTTTTCATATTGCAAAAAAGGGTTGTATATGTTAAATTTTAATTCTCTTCGGCATTGCGTTCCTTTAAAAGATAGCATCATTTAGACAATAATTGATGTAAGTAGTTCAAAGATAATTTCGTTTATGTTGTGTATAATTATTTCTATTGTTTTTAGATATTACATTAATTCATATCGTCAATTTGGGAGTATGAACATTTTATATTTTTAACGTATTGTAAATTATTTTTAAGGAATCACAAAAATACGTTTATGATTTTCAGCAAATAAATTAACTAAAGTATAATTTTTCTACAAATTTTTAGATTTTTTTTTCAGTCTACTAACATTCAGCAAAAATTTATTAATTTTAGTAAGGGTTTTTTAATTTCTAATCTACTAAGTGTTAGCAAAACTTTTGCTGAATCTACTATTTTGTTGCTAAAAATCAGCTCGCTGATTTTCACCAAAAGATTTGGCTGACATTAGCAGTTTTTTTGCAAGCACCCTCCCGACTAAAATTTTGCTGATTCAGCAAAATTTTTTGCTGACTTTACTAACTTTTTTATTTGAGTGTAGTATGAAATAGTTCATAACTCAAAAAATATTTTAAATTAACAGTTTATAAAATTTTTCGTAATTAGTTTTTTGTCAAATGTTTGCTTATATAAATGCAAGATAAGAATTTACGTTGCGTTACGAACAAATTTAGAAATCATGCAATACAAAAATAAAGTTGAAAATTTATATGATTGTTTCTTTGTTAGGTGCTTTTAGAATTAAATGTACGCATTTATGAACTAATTCGTACGTATTAAGATTTCGTACATTGGCACATTTTTTATGAACTTTTTTCTGTTACACAGATGGTACCGGGTTCGATTCCCGATGACGATAAAAACAATTTGGAACAATAATATGTATGAGATTTTTTTCAATCATATGTATCGCAGCGCCCGCCTTCGGTGTTCCCATAGCACTTAATCCACCAAAGTAAAATAATGAGTCAGGGCTATGAACTAAAAAGCTTCAATAAGTTCTCTAACTCTCATCATTTGGCGAGCAACAACTGTTCTAAGACTTATAATAACGCGCGATTACAGTGTTGCCATATTTGCAGCCCTTCATCTTTCCTCATCTTTCACCTCTCTACTATCCCTTTTCCAAAGAAAGCAACACATTAATTAATAGGAAGAATTCCTGAGTGTTGCATCTCTTAAAAAAAAAAATGTCTTATGTGTGCCCCGGAAGGCTAGTTGGTAGCGTGCTGGTATCAGTGCAGGGGGTCGTGGGTTCGAATCCCACCAGAGGCGTTGGTCTGTTTTCGCTACAACTCGCCGAAAGCCATAGTATCTAGTGCTCGGTTAGGGTAATATTATATAATTTGTAATTATATGATTATTAATTAATAAAATAATATGTCTGAACTTTTTCATAATTAACGATTTGATCTTTTAACATAACAATTTTGTGAATGGGTGCATACAATTTATGAAAAAGTTCTTATATTAGTACATTGGTAAGTTTTTTTAAAATATTCATAAATTTTATGAATTATTTATTTTTTCTGTGTAAGGAGTTTGCCTTAGGTAGCATGACCAGGTAACATCATCCGTAATACCAATCTATTACCTAAGTTTTGCTGGGTACATACCATATACACGCCATGTCAATGTTTTACTGGCACATTCCACACGTTCATCTATGACATCGACAACTGGCTGAATTAATTGCATTTCATTGAATGTATTGAAACCCTCCCTGATGCTGTTATAGTATTCAGCAATTTTCATTAGTTTGATCTTGTGTTGCCAAAAAATATCGCGTTGTGCGTATAAATCTAAAAGTGTTAAAGGCAATTGATGAGGATGTTGCTGTTGTTGTTGTTCTAGCAACAGCTGTGTTGTGATGCTGATGTTGTTGACACAGATATTAATTGTAGAGGTAACTCTGAAGTTTTTATTGTTGTCTCGCCCTGCTGTTTTCGGTGTTGCTGTTTGCTTTTGTTTATTATAAACTTCTTGCTGAGCCAACAAATAGTTTGCTTCCCTGAGTAATGTAAAAAGTTCTATAGAGAATTGATTTCAAGGATTTTCATGTCACTGACAAATGATGATTTAGTTAAATCTGCACCACTACTATCTTCAATTGTACTAGTAGTGGTAGTGTTTGGAATAGTGTTCACATGATGACAATAAATATATGCCTGGTTGGTGCCAGCCAGGTGTTATTGACTTTGTTGCCACCTCTAAAACACTAACATTAATATCTCTATTATCACAAATTCTACAATATCTGCTATCATCTTTACCACTACAACCAATACCATCATCTCCTTCAAACTTGTTTCGTATTATCATCACTTTGGCATCGAGTCCTTTGGCAATGCGTTTTTTCAATTGTTGCTGCCAATTGTGCCAAATTTTCAACTGCAAATTACTAAGCTTTGTTGTCAAAATATCGCGTCGAGCAGTCAACTTTTCATATTGAAGACTTAAAGGATTGTCTTTTATTCTAAATGATTTTGGAATTTTATATTGTAGATGTAGAAGTTGTTGATGTCACAATTTGTGCGTGTTTGTATATAGAACAAAAGAAGAAAATTTATCAATGGAATTTTTGTTGAAAGCAAAGAAAAAAAAATATATAAATCCACCAAAATACATGAAGAATTTTTGTTTAACAACAAAAGATCTTTAGTTAACAGCAAAACCATATCATTATACAATTTCTTCTTATTTTAATATAAATTTCCAATGGAATTAATATGAATTTAACTGTTTGTCTTGGGTAGTATGGTTTTGACATTATCTTAAAAAAAAAAACAGTTTCACTGCACTGAAAGAAAAGTCGTATTACTTTAAAAAGAGAAATTTCACTTGGGGTTAAAATTACCCAAAATTATCAAAAAAAAGCTAAAAATCCTTTGTGACTCAAAGGTAATTTAAAAAGTTCTTTTAAGTAGTGTCGTTCAAAAAAATACGAAAATTAGATTTTGCGATTTCCACATTGTTGCCCCCATGCCTTAATGTCAACAAACCTCAACGAGCGAAATTTTAGCCAAAATCCATGTCCACATCTAAACATGTCGCAGAAAAAACTAACCTTTAAAAGAATGTGTAATTTGTCTCTCTAGAAGAAATTTAAACAAATTTAGGGTTGATTTTAAATTGAATTATTCTTAGCCTATTTCTTAACTGCACAGAAACAAAATTTTCCAATATAGTCTTAATTCCCTAAGGTAAATGTAGGGACGATTGTTTGGAAGTGACATATCTGTGCATACAGAGAACAAATTGTTTGGAATTCCAATTCCAACAAAATTAAATCATTATTGAATAATTTTAATTGTAAGTACTTAAAATTTTCATCATAATAATGAAACTATATTGTAAACAGAAATATATAAAATTAACCAAAACACAGTCACATCATTCAAACTATTTTTTTTCCTTATCAATATTGAGCAATATTATCTTCTACATACCTTTAGTACCAACAACAACAACTTTTTGGAGGTTATCCCTTGAATAAAATATTTACAGTTAAAATCGAATAAAACTTTCGCCTGCAGAAAAACAATCACTTTATATAAAATATAAGTTTTCGTTACCAATATTAAAAATAATATAAAGTTTTTTTATAGTTTTGGTAACTATAATAAAACATTTAGATTATCAAACCAATTTCTGTTGTACATACAAATCTATTTTTAGACATTAATGTTTAAACTTGAAGAGAAAAACGACTTTATTAGTTATTTGAAAGTAATTTTTATAATTTATTGAAAGAAAAAAAAATATTGAAGGGAGAAATTTAAAAATACAAATTCAAATTGGGTTTAGGCTAGATGTAAAGCAAACAAGCCGAAGGTCGT
>JAEKOY010000238.1:0-31008 GCA_021234595.1 Delia radicum | reverse complement strand
AAACGATTTTTTAATTTTGGCGACTTTTTAAAATTTTTGCATTTGTTTCAATGTTGTTCAACGTTATAAAACTGAGAATTTTTTTTATACCAAATTCATTTTCAATTAAACAGTTAATTGAAAGTAAGCTTGAAATCGAACAAAAGTTTAATTGAATTTTTTTTTGACAATGATTTTTTCTGTGTATTTTGACATAATCTTTTAAAATGGAGCTACCACTAAGACTCAAAATTAAGTTTACTTGTGCCGTAAAAGTCGTTACTTTACTTACAGTGCAATCTTTTTGGTAAATTTGGTTTGCTACGCACGCATCTGGTAACATAGTTTTCAGTATTTTTTTTTACGATATATATTTCGATATCTCATATTTTTTTAATTTTTTGAAACAAATTTAAGCCTCAAACTTTGATCGATATGCATAACATGTTAACGTGGTCCAATGGGACTCAAATTTTCTCAATTTCTTTTTAGACTAAATGTAAACAAATTTCTATCGGCGCTCCTTGAAATGCGACATTTTAAAATCAAGCAGCTAAACCAGTAATAACGATGTAGTTTTTTTTTTTAGACATTTTAAAGGGTTTTTATTTAAAAAATTGATTAAAGACAATTGAAAGCGTTTGAAATTGTCCAAAATATAAATCAAAGTGAATTGGAAATACGAAATAAATAAGACCTAGGCGATGGAAATAAGACCTAGGCGATGTCAGGTATATTTTTAAATTTTCCAATTTTATATTTATTCTTTATTATTATTTCTTTCAGACTACAATCACGCTTGTTTGTAAAATTTAGGATTTTTTTTAATACAATACATGAAGTCGGATATATGAAAGAGGGGAAAAAATAGTGAATAATTTGTTAAATAATTCAAATAAGTGACAGCCGGGGTCCACGACATAGTGTCAAAATGGTTTCAAAATGTGTGTTTTCTCGAGGATTTGAACGCTGTTTTCAAATAAGTCTAAATTTTCTAAACTTTAAACATATTTTCATACAAAAATGTGTTAATTTTCACCACCAATTTTAAAAATAGATACGTTTTTCATATATTTTTGCTGCTTTATCACCTATCCGAATTTATTTTCAAAGGAAACCCATCGGAAAAGCTTCCTTATAAGTGGCAGGCAAATTATATAGGGTATTTGCTTTTAATTTGTTTTTTGGACGGTTATAATTCTTTAATTTCCCGAGTTAAAACGTTTGCATAAAATAATACATTATTTTATATGCACTTATAAGGTTTTGTCTGCCAGTGCATTTAACCGGACATAATTATATAAATTCATATATAAAATTAATTTCGTAGAAAAAATTTAATATGATGTCATATATAGTTGCGTATAATTGTATATTGCATTTAGAATACGCTAAAACTAATCCAATTAATAATTACGTTATATTTATATACCTAGACATTGCAAAATAATATATATTTTGATATTATATCATATTTTAAAAAACACAATTTTATTTTAGATAAAATTGTATATTACCCCATGCAGAGTCACACTAGAAAATTTGTCAATTATATTTTGGATGTAAATGTGTATTACATCAATACAATTAATTGCATCATTTTGTGTATAATTTTATACACAAAATTTACCCCAATTTTTGTCTTTTGAATTGATTTCTTTCTGGTTCTTAACCCTAAAAAAAGAATTTGTTTCATTTGTAACATTATGAGTTCTTAATTTAGTCTAAGATTTTTTTCAATCCTAAACTCTAAATTTAGTTTCAACGTTTTTTCCGTCTTTGTTATTCAATGGTGTAAGTTAATAAATACCACAAAATCTTCATTTATATTTTTTTATTTTTGAATATAATAAAATTTCCAAATGCTATGGAATTTGTTACAAATTATAAAGTTGTAAACCTTTTGCAAGTGGCTAAAGTCTAAAAGGATTAATAGATATTTTGGATTTTCATGAAGTTTTAAAATCAAAAACCGGACACAACTATAGCTTATTTTGTATATTTCAGTATCAGTTCACATATAAATTTATACCGCTGTATAAAATCGTATTAAATTGTATCGCGTCATTATTCGGATGTTATTTAATCTGATATTATCAAATTAAAACTTAACTAATGCAAATATAATTATTATGCCCATTTCTCGGATAAAACTTTATTAAGACTCATATTAAATTTCGTATGATTATATAAAGCATCATATTAATTTTAATCGGGTTATTAGAAGTTGAAACTTTTTTACTTTTTTTTACATTTATCAAGTTTTAGCTACCCTAGACGTATATTTGCACATAAAAATATAAAGTAACGCAATTTTATTTTTCGTGGTTTTCAAAAAGTTTTCCGCATAATCCTTTTTTTATTTAATTAAACTAAAAATTAATATTTAGCTAAAAATTTAACGTAATTAGACAATAACGATGCATATCTAACTTAAAGTACACAAACATTTTCAAATTTGTGATCAAACAGATTAAAGCGTTGTTTCGCAATATAGACATCAAAATTCACAAAATAATGAACACAATAAGTAATAAATGAAAAATGCATTTTAAGGAAATGCACTTTATGCGGGAGGTTCTTGTTTCAAAATGAAATCAGAAAGCTATTTCTATTATTAATACATGATTGCCCATTACGTGTAGGTAAAAATTTAGCAAAAATTTAGCAAACAAAAGAAAAAGCTGTTACTTTAGTTTGCAAAAAAAAAATATATAAAAAAAAAAAATCGAAAAGCCCCCCCCCAAACAAATTCCTAGCTACGTGCCTGTATGTATGTATGTATGCATTAGAAGCAATCACATGCAGTGTTGCCAGGTTTGACGATTTATAGTCATTTTGACGATATTTAATACCCAAAATAACTAAATGACTATTGGACGATTTTTGCTTCCAAAAAATTTACGAATTTTTGACAAAAGTTTAATATGTCAGCAAAACATGTTAATTTGTCACCGGATCAATTTTTTTATTTATATAATTTGAAAAAATACCAGTTTCTTTAATTTTTTGTGTCACGAAAACACTCTAAACACACACAGTATTTCCTTTTTAATTTTTTGACAAACTTAATATTATCACACTTTCCGTTTGACTTATGTGATGTATAGTATAAACACGTGTGTTGTAATGTAAACGGGTATTTAATAATTATTTCATTATGTATGTCTCAGCAAGCGCATTTTTTTTTAAATCTTTTTTTTTAATTCGCGTATGCTTTTTAAACCCTAAATTCACTAAAACACTAATTTCCCTCTGAAATTCAATAACATGTACCTGACAGTATCTTAAATTTGGATTCCTTTAACATATTCCGTTGTGATAGAGAAACCTATGCAGGTGGAGTGGCCATTTATGTAAGGAAGGGAATTAACTGTAAATTGTGTAGCAACTCAAAGAAGGAAGAAAAAATTGAACATATTTTTGTTGAAATTGCATTTAATGGTAACAAAATGTTAGTTGGATGTGTGTATCGACCCAATCAGAGAACTGAAACTGAAGTTTTTATGAAGACTCTTGAAAACCTTACACTAAAACATGATGAAATTGTAATATGTGGTGATTTCAATTCAAATATTTTAGTTGAAAGTCACTTAGTAAACGATATGCAATCTTTTGGCCTCTATCCTACCAATACAACAGTACCCACTCACTACCCCTCCACTAGAAACTCGTTACTGGATATTATTTTTGTTAGTAATAAAGATAAAGTCCTTATCTACGACCAACTTACAGCCTCTTGCTTTTCAAAACATGATCTACTATTTCTCACGTACGATTTTAAACTAACGCTATCAACTAATGCTTTAACTTATCATGATTTTAAACACATGGATCTAAACATTGCATCATTTGAGCTTTCAAATATTGACTGGGATTCTATTTATTATATGCCTTCAGTGGAAAGCCAACTTAACTTTTTAGAACAAAATCTTGGAGAAGTCTTCGTCAAATCTGTACCTGTGAAAACACTAACGAAAAACTATAAGAGAAAGCCATGGTTCAGCACTGATATAAAAGCTGCAATTATACAGAGAGATTTGATTTTCAGCCGCTGGAAACGTTTTAAAACTGATGAGTTACACGAGGAATATTGTAATGCAAGAAGAGAGGTAAACAGGAAGATAAAAGGTGCAAAATCTTCATACTATTCTAGTGTTTTTGAGTCAGCTGTTGGATCGAAAAAAACTTGGAAAGCCATAAGAGAAATAGGTATTGGAAATACTAATACAGTAGATTCGTCTGAAATAGATGTAGAAAATCTTAATGAAAATTTCACTAAACTTCCTAGTATTCCTGTTAACGTGAATTTCTATAATCAAACTCATGTGATGAATGCAAATGAGTTTAATTTTGAAACTGTGAATCAATCTGATGTACTATCCAGTTGTATTGCCGTTAAATCTAATGCTGTAGGCTTCGACAATATTCATCCAAAATTTTTAAAAGCAGTTCTCCCAGTAATGCTACCGTATATAACTTTCACCTTTAACACAATTTTAACAAAGAGTATATTTCCTGGTAACTGGAAATATGCAAAAATAATACCTACACCGAAAGGAAACAATGAATTTCGGCCAATTGCTATACTGCCATACTTGTCAAAAGTTTTTGAAAAGATATTACATCGCCAAATATATCGCTATATAAATGACAATAGTTTTATAACTAGTAGACAGTCAGGCTTTCGTCCAAAACATAGCTGCATAACTGCTCTCATTGATGTCTCTGAAGAATTGCGTGAAAGTTTGGATAAAGGTAACATTTCTTTTCTAGTTCTCTTGGACCACTCTAAGGCATTTGATACGGTTAATCATAATGTTCTTACTATGAAATTGAGAAAAATGTTTAATTTTTCATCGCCATCAACACGTTTAATATCTTCATACTTATCGGATCGTCATCAATCAGTATTTGCTAATAATAGGAAATCGTGCCCGTTAGCTGTATCAAAAGGTGTACCACAAGGCTCCATTCTTGGCCCTCTACTATTTACCATCTATGTAAATGATTTAATTACCCAATTATCATACTGTAATGTCCATATCTATGCTGATGACGTTCAAGTCTACATAAGTAGTGATATAAAGGAAATTGATGATTGTGTGTATAAACTTAACGAAGATCTTAAACGAATCCACATATGGGCTAATGCAAATGGTCTTTGCATAAATCCCTCTAAGTCAAAATGCTTAATTATAACCAAGAAATCTATGAAATTACTTTCAGAACCAGAAATCATTCTCAATAATCAAAGAATTGAAGTCCTAAAAACAGCAAAAAACCTTGGTATAGTATTTAATAACACTCTTACTTGGTCAGACCATATAAATGCTACTGCTGGAAAAGTTTATTCTATGTTGCGAACCTTATGGAAAACACAATATTTCACGCCAATTAAAATTCGCTTACTATTAGCAAAAACTTATTTAATGCCCACTCTCTTATACGGATGTGAAATTTTTGCAAAAACCGATACTATAAGCTATAGTAAGCTGAATGTTGCCTATAATGCTATTGTAAAATATGTTTATGGTTTGGGGAAATATGACCATGTGTCATCAGTTGCAAAAAACCTGTATGGTGTTACGTTTGCTGATTTGTTACAGATACGTACTTTAATTCTACTCCACAAAATTGTATATACTCATGAACCTTCGTATCTCTATAATAGAATAACGTTTTCCCAATCACCTAGGAATAATGGTTTGATTCCAATAATACATCGTACTACAAAATCTGAATGGCATTTCTATATCCATTCAATAGGTCTTTGGAACTCTCTACCACCAAACATACAATTTATAAGCAATGCCATGCATTTTAAAAGGTCCCTTTTTGATTTTTATAGTTTTGCATAATATGTTATGTTAAAATTAAAATTAATGCTATAAATTAATTTTGTATTTGTTAATTTCATTTTTAATTGTTTAAACTATGTTTCCATTTTTAATTTATTAAAATTTATTTAATCTGTTTTTATATATAATTTTTTTTTCTTTTTTTTCAAATTGTTATCATATGTATATGTTTTAGCATCATAGCTCATTACTATTACTCCTCCTATACTCTAATCATAAGATTATTAGTCTTGTTGTATAGGAAATCAAAATAAATATAAATAAAATAAAAATAAAAATAAAAATAAATAAAAATTGCAATATGGATCTTTGTTATAAAGAATTCATTTTATTTAAATTGTTTGTCTCGTCAACAAGACTCCGTACAAATGATGTCTAATATAACGGACTTCTTATATCCACAGATTTCATAAATACTTCAATTTGCATTTCCCTTTAGTTCTGTCCAATTCAACTGAATATATGTAACTGAAACGATTGCCACTTAAACTATGTTAATGTAGTATTTACAAAACAGTTCAAAAGTTTCTACGTAATCACCTTCTTGGACCCCTAAATGCTTTTTTAAAAGTCCATGTGAAAAAAGCATAACTTTGCTTAAAATGTAATATTAAATTCCTGTCAGTGCATGCAAACGATTTCTCAACTCTTTCCACAGTTTTTATCAATTCTGTAAATTGTCACTACTGATTTTAAAACCAACTATTATTTCAAAAAAAAAAAAATTGCTTCATTGAGAACAAACCTGCAGAATAACTTTGAACATTAATTTGTGTTTCAGTGAAACATAAGATGAAAAACATTTAAAGTTTTTATTAATATTATTAAAATATAATATTCCTAGCATGTTTAGATCAAATCGGTATGTTTTTCGCTAAAATTAAAGTGTTTTTGTATTTAATACAATTCATTTTCCTTACATTGCTAAAAGCCTATTTTGTGGCTTTTTTCTACTAAAATCACGGGTTTTGTTTTATAGAAAAATAATTATTTCAGTGCTACATTATATGTAAATATTTCATGTATGGATAATATTATTTTCTACAAATATTGATTACTTTGAGACATCGATTTGTGCTTTTCCCCTATTTCAAGTGTTATAAGCAAACCGCATTTAATTATTGCAATAAACTGAGTTTATTTTTGACCACATAACCCTCGTTAATCGAGTGTTAGATTTTTTTCTACTAAATTCGTTTCATTTACAAAACAAAAGTTTTTTTCCTAAGAATATTTTTTTCTATTTTTTTTTATTTTTATAAACTTCCCTTCACAATTTAAATGGAGGAGCCAGTTATTCTTCCAATTAGGTCCTTTCTCAATTACAATTAGATATTAAATTAAATTACTAATTCACAATATTTATTTTATTTATTAATTAATAATCACATAATTACAAATTATATAAATATTACCCTAACCGAGCACTAGCTACTATGGCCTTCGGCGCGTTGTAGCGAAAACAGACCAGAGCCTCTGGTGGGAATCGAACCCACGACCCCCGCACTGATAAGCCAGCACGCTACCAACTAGCCTACCGGGGCGCACAATTCACAATATATTTATTATATTTAAAACAATTTTTTTCTTATTACTGTCCCTTTAAACCTATCCCTTTATAACTTAATAGATGGCGCTATTGACAATTTTCCCAATTGGACGTTTCCATCAATTGCAATTGGATTCTTAAAAGAATATTAATTGGATTTTAACTCCCAATTCAAATATATATTTAATATCATAGAAATTAAACATAGCGATTTCAGCGCCTGAATATCGACGATTTTTTTATAGCAAAGACACAAACCATATATATTGAATTGTGTAAATCTTTATCTGTATTTATATACAGTGCAGTTCGCTTTTAACGATAATTGATACAACATTTTTTTGTTCACCCCAAATACATTAATTAATCATATTTTATTTTACTTATAAAAACAACATTGTTATTGTTATTTTTACAAGGAATATAGATATATATATATATTATTTGCACTTGCATTGGTTAATTCAAACAATGAGATGGAGGGTATCCAAAAATTCGGCACAGCCGAATTTAATCTTTTTTATACCAAATTCGGCACATCGGACTTTAATGCGTCCACTTGTTTTTTTCTGTATAAGTATTTGTTTTAATTTTTTTTATTTTGTTTTACATTTGTTTTGCTTTTTTTATTCTTTTTTATTTTCAATATATTAAATTATATTATATATTTATTATATTAAATATATTATATACATATATTATATATGATATAAATTATATTAAAAAAAAATATATTTATATTATATTAAAAAAAAAAAATTCTATCAAGATATCTATGTATAAGGTATTTTTTCATAATTCGCTATATATTTTAAAATGCGAACATTTTTTGTATTTACCTATGAAATTTGATTATTGATAATGTTGAAATTTTTATGAATGAAAATTATTTTGACAATATTTTTATATTATAATAAAATATATTTAATTTCAAATTATATTAAAATTGTTTTTTTATTTCTGTTTTTTTGTTAAATAGGTAAAACAATTTTTTTACAAAATTTTTCAAAATTTACACATATAATGTTTGAAGACACAAACAAGAATCATCACTTGATTGTGTGTATGTGTACATTTTACCCCAGTAGGCAAAATGTCATAAACGCAAATGTCGTCAACGATGTCCGCAGGACATTTTAGAACTTGTCGCCTATATAATATTGATGAGGACAACTTAAGTAACAAAAGCGTGTGATTTGTCGTGTTTAAAATCGTATTTACGACATTTTAGAAGACATTTTTTTAACTTTGTCTTGAATAAGACTTTATTATGGACAACATAAGCGACCATTGCATGCACTTTGTCGTTTTTCAAACCACATTGACGACATATGCATGTAATTATCGCTTATCTTGTCTTGAATAAGACTTTATTGAGGACAACTTAAGCGACCATTGCATGCATTTTGTCGTATTTCAAACCACATTTACGACAAAATGCATGCAACTGTCGCTTATCTTGTCTTGAATAAGACTTCATTGAGGACAACATAAGCGACCATTGCATTAATTTTGTCGTATTTCAAACCACCTTTACGACAAAATGCATGGAATTGTCGCTTATATTGTCCTAAATAAAGAATTAAGCAAGACAAGTTAAGCGACAATAGCAAGAATTTTGTCGCATGTCAAGCTACATTTACGAATATATAAGCGACAAAGTTATACACATATCGTCAATCCCATTTTGTTGACGACATACTGAACGACAAAAATATTTAAATTGTCGTGCATTAACACAATTCTTGCTTTTTGAGAGAGAGAGAGAAAAACAAAAGTTGAGTCTCAAATTTGATTCAACTATTTTTTAAGTTCTCGTTTATGCTTGGTGTTGAGAAAAAAATAAAAATAACGGGGCAATAACGGCGAAAGAAAAAAAGACAACAAACATAAAAACATGTAAAATTATTCAGTTGAATCTTAAAAGTGCGGGTGAACTGTCCTAAAATGAATTTTTAAAAATGATTTTTTATTTTAGATATCTTTTAAATGTAGCTTTTATTATTTATATTAAAGAAACACAAAAAAAAAATTTTAAAAATAAAAATGAAAAAAATTTTAAAATTGCGTTTATTTTTAAGGGAAAAACATTTTTTTAATTAGTTAAAAATTTTTTTTTTTAAATCGGTGATATCCACGGTGCCAATGTCGGTGATATATTGTCAATGACAACGTAAGCGATATTGTCGCCCATATGATCGTCAACGACATAATAAGCGATATTGTCGCCCATATGATCGTCAACGACAGTGTCGCCCATATGATCGTCAACGACAGTGTCGCCCATATGATCGTCAACGTCAGTGTCGCCCATATGATCGTCAACGACAGTGTCGCCCATATGGTCGTCAACGACATTATGAGCGATAATGTCACTTTACTGTCGTAAACGATTTTCCGGACACTTGTATGAAAGCGTCGTCAAGGATTTTCTATGGTCGTACACGCGTCGTCAACGTTGTCTTCAAGACATGGCCAACTGGGACGCTTGGGTGGTTTTTAAAGTTCTTGTGTTTTTTTTTTCAAAAATATTGTTTTCTGTATTTCTATTAAAAATCATATTTTATTTCTTACATTGAAATATAAAAATTGATTTTGTTGTTAGAAGAGAAATCAATTTTCCTTTCACAAAAAACATTCATTTTTGTTTAAATAAATATATTTATTTAAAATACAAAATTTATTAATTATTCCATTCACATAAATGAAAGATCAATCAATTTTCAATACGCCTTTTGTTATTTATTTTTCTAAAAAAATATAAAATTTATTAATTTCGTCTTTTTTAATTTCTTTTTAATTAAATTTAAATTTTTTAATTTCTTTGCTAATGTAATATATTGCCGTCGCGTCGGCAAAACATTTTTCGTTATTACAACGGAAATAAATTAATGTACATGCAAAGAATGTACGCACAAGCAGTGTTTGTATTTTCACTAACAGGCATAAGAAAGTAATTTACATGGTGCTTGAAATATAGCATATAACATTCGAGTGTTTTTGTTTGATGTTTCATAAAATAATAAAATATTTTTTGTAATTGCAAAAATTTTTTTTTAATTTTCAATTAAAGTAAATATATGTTATATTATTAAAAAAAAAATGAAAATTTTAATTATTTCAATAAATTTTTATGATATTTCTCTGTATTTTTTAACATGATTTTCCAAATTTTCACACTTAATTAGGTATAAAAATTCTTTCTTCTTTATTTTCAGATAATAAAAATTACTTTTTAAATATATACCTACCTACATATTTTTTGTTAATTATAAAAATTTTTTCTTCTTTAAATAATTATAAAAAAAAATAATTTTTAAATAATTGCAAATAAAAATATTGTAAAAATATTTCTATAAAATAAAATAAATTTAGAAAAAATTTAAGAATTTAGAACATATAAAACCTTTAGAACAAATAAAAACCTTCTAAAAAAAATTGAAAATGATAAATGTTTGATAAAAAAAAAACAAAAATTTAAAATTTATTTTTAAAAATGTTTGATAAAAAATAAATAAAAAAAAATAAAAAATCATTTTGGAAGCAAAAATCGTCAAATCGTCATTTAGTAATTTTATGTACTAAAAATCGTGCAAACATTTTTCCACCATAATCGAACAAGTGGCAACATCAACTTCTAATCTTGAAATTTCGTTTAGCTCATCCAAATTTCCATTTGGCTAATCAATCCTCTTATTCAAACAAGAATATTTGAATCAAGACAGATTGAAAGATATACGCACAATGAAGCAGATGTCGCGGCATGTCAAGATGTAGTAGAGAAGAGGAAAATGATACTAAAAAGCACAACTCTAATAAGACATATAAAAAAATTAACCATGGAAGACTTTTGTATCTCTTTTTCATACACTCAAAAAAAAAAGTTTGTAAAGTCAGCAAAAAATTTTGCTGAGTCAGCAAAATTTTAATCAGGAGGGTGCTAGCAAAAAAATTGCTAATGTCAGCAAAATCTTTAGTAGAAAAAAAAGGTTGTTTTTCGTTTCGTTTGTTTTTGTTTATTTTTTCGTTTCGTTTCTATAATTATCTTCGGCAGTTGCGTCCTTTAAAAGAAAGCATCATTTAGACTACCATTGATGTAAGTAGTTGAAAGAAAAGTTTTGTTATGTTATATATATTTATTTCTATATATTTTCAGATATTAAATTAATTCATTACATCAATGTGGGAAAATAAAAATTTTTATATTTCGTAATTATTTTAAATTATTTTTAAAAGAATCACAAAAATATGTTTTATGATTTTCACTAAATTACAATTTTTTTACAGTTTTCTTGCGTTTTTTCAGTCTACTAAAATTCAGCAGAAAAAATTTAAGAATTTAGAACATATAAAACCTTTAGAACAAATAAAAACCTTCTAAAAAAAATTGAAAATGATAAATGTTTGATAAAAAAAAAACAAAAATTTAAAATTTATTTTTAAAAATGTTTGATAAAAAATAAATAAAAAAAAATAAAAAATCATTTTGGAAGCAAAAATCGTCAAATCGTCATTTAGTAATTTTATGTACTAAAAATCGTGCAAACATTTTTCCAGTTGCTTTTTTATTTTTTGAGTTATGGACGTTTTTTATTTAGTCAATTTTTAAAAGGTACATATTACGAAAACTAACAACTAAACATTTTTCAAAATTCAACCCCATTACCCCTACAACGATCCTAAATTTCGATTTGATTGGCTGGTTTCGTAAATCGTGTTTTTCTCGAAAAGTAAGCATCGCAGATAAAAACGAGTATTTATTTAAAACATCGCCTATGTTTCAAAAACTAACAGAGATTAATAAAAGACACGGACAACTTTTTCCAATTTCAGCAATTTTTTATGAGTTATGGTGATTTTTTTTTTTAAATTTTCGCGATTTTTTACTTTTGCCGTTTTCAAATTTTGAAGTTTTTCCATTTTGGCAATTTTTTAACTTAAATAAATTAACTTAAATAAATCCTTGTTAGTCTTCCAAAGAGTATATACAAATAGAGAGATTACACTTCCCACACCTCTCAGCAACAAAATACCGAACTCGGGCAAGCAAATGAAAAAAGAAAACTTTACATTAAAAACTGATTGCAAGATGTTGATAAAAAATTGTTGCCTAAAACACTCACTTTTATTTCGCTTATACTTTGTTATTTTCTATTAAAAATTTGTATATTTTAATTTTATCGTGCTGATTTTATTATTAATATATGAAATAAATAAAATTTTTATTAAATTATTATTTAAAAATATCATAAAATTTAATTTAAACTTTTGAATTTCTAAAACATGTTTTCATTTGCTCGGTGCGAATTTACGAACAAATAAAAATAGAGCATATTGAGTGACACTGAGTAATATGGAAACCCAGAGCTGTGGGTTTCCATAAATATATACATACGCACAATTTATAAAAACCTACATACATATTACAAGACAAAATAAAAACCACCCCCATATTATATATTATTCTTTGTTTTTCTTGTATTTGTTTTTGTACGTATTGATTATGACCACGGATGGTAACCGTTTCGGTGCGGGTTTGGGCACCCGTAACGCTATTTTCCTTTATTTCAGTAAAGAGTTAAGAGGGATATTTCAGTTATTTCGGTAACGGGTTTTTAGCGTCAACGGTATTTTACTTATTTCTATAACGGTATTTAAAATATTTCGGTATCGGTTTTTTTGGGATAATGATTTTTCACTTATTTCGGCAACGGTATTTTAATGGTAACGTTATTTCAGTTATTCAGGTAATGTTAATGCACGGCGCCTTTTTTAGCCCCATTATGCCCGAGAGGTAATGATAAAACTTTGGGAAAATATATCTATTTACATGAATTTTCTTTCAGCGATTACGCCTGCCATCCATGATTGGGTATATTTTTGTGTCTTTCATTACATGTGAAGATTTTTTTCTTCGTTGTCCACAGCAACGAAAATTATAGAAATTCGTTAAGAATAAAAGTTATAATAACATATAATGCATTCATGATGTTGTGGCTGTTTGGCGCAGTGTGAAGACTTCGGTCTTGAAAACTGTTTCACGCAAGTTCAAATCCACAAATCCAAAATCTTTTATAATTTTTTTTTTATTATTTATTTGTTAAATTTATTTTTATTTAACAAAATGATATTATTTTTTTATTTGATAAATTTTTTATTAAAGAATTCAAAAAGAATAATTTACTATTAAAAAATTAAAATTATTAAAAAATTTACTATTAAAAATTATTATAATTAACAAAAAATAAAAAGAAATTTTTATTATCTGAAAAAAAAGAAGAAACAATTTGTATAATTATATAAAAAATCATATAAATCATATAAAATCATAATATTTAAAAATAAATTTTTATAATGTTCCTAATTTTTTTTTATACCCTCCATCCCATAGTGCAGGAGGGTATATATCACTTTGTCAAATGTTTGTAATTCTTTTAAAAAAAATCTGGGACCCCATAAACTATATATATTCTTGATCAGCATGAATAGAGAAGTCGATATAGCCATGTCCGTCTGTCCGTCTGTCCGTCTGTCTGTGTTAATACAAAATACTCCGCGAATACAGAAGAGGTGTTGCTAATTTTCAGTCAAATTGTTTGTTGATATCATGAGCAGTCTGCTAGTGAAAATTATCAAAATCGGTTAACGCGTTCAAAAGTTATGAGTGAAAATGTGGGAATACTTCTTAAAATTTTGAATCAAATTTTAAAATATTCTATTTATTTCATCATACATACGTACATTCAATGCTTATACACAAGAATATACGCAATCAGGGATGGCAGTCAATATCGCTAAATTACTGTAACCGATTCAAACCCCTTCCAACTGACCATCGTTAACCCAAAAATACCGTTACCGAAATAATTGAAATACCGTTATCCGTAAAATACCGTTACCGATATAAATAAAATATCAATATCTTAAAATACCGTTACCGAAATAATTGAAACACCGTTATCCGTAAAATACCGTTACCGATATAATTAAAATTTCAATACCATAAAAATACCGTTACCGAAATAATCTACCAAGATCTGAAAAAACTTCTTTAAATATATATATTTTCCCAAAGTATGATCATAAGCAAGAAAGTAATCAAAACTCGGGCATAATGGGGCTAAAAATTGTGGTGTGCATTAACATTACCTGAATATCTAAAATAACGTTACCCTTAAAATGCCGTTACCAAAATAACTGAAAAATCTTTCCCTAAAATAAAGTTACCGAAATAACTAAAATGTAACGTTATTTTATATCTAAAATACCGCTAGCGAAATAAATAAAATACCGTTAACGCTAAAAGCCCGCAACCGAAATAACTTAAATATAGTTACCCCTAAAATAACGTTACCGAAATAAAAGAAAATAGCATTCACGAAGCCAATAACCACATAGAATCGGTTACCATCCGTGGTCATAATCAACACGTACAATAACAAAAAAACCCACAAAATATTGTTGTTTATAACTGGTATGTATGTATGTTTAGTAGCAATCGCATGCAGTGTTGCCAGGTTTGACGATTTATCGTCATTTTGACTATATTTAATACCCAAAATAACTAAATGATGATTTTATGGGTTTTGCTGCCAACAAAATTACGAATTTTTGCCAAAAGTTTAATATATCAGCAAAACATATTTATTTGTCACTGGATCAATTTTTCGATTTATATTATTTGAAAAAATACCAGTTTCTTTAATTTTCTGTGTCTCGAAAACACTCTAAACACATAAACTATTTTCTTTTTTAATTTTTTGACAAACTTAATTTTATTACACTTTTTGTTTGATTTATGTGATGTATAGTATAAACATATGTGTCGTAATGTAAATGGGTATTTAATAATTATTTCATTATGTATGTCTCCGCAAGCGTGTTTGTAAAAATAATTCTCCATCCCATAGTGCGGAGGGTATACACACTTTGTAAAAGTAGTTGTAGTTCTTTTTAAAAAAAATCTGGGAAAAATCCACAAAATATTGTTGTTGTTTTTTTGTTTTGTTTTGTAATACAGGGTGGCTGATAAATGTCACTACAAAAGAAAACGTAATAATTTTTTTTCTGAGTTATTAATCGGTTCGATTTATTTTTTTTTTTTTGGTTTCATTGATTCGTCTTTCAATTTAAGGAAATGAACGAATGGGGTAATGAAACTAACATTTTGATTGTGCGCCACTACAATGCTTTGGGGGCTGGCATTTCCGCATAAACAAACTTAACGGGCACATTAGGCGGCACTCCTCCGAGCAGATTGGGCTCGTAAATTATTTTGTCAATCGTGGAACAATCATTAGGACGCCTTTTAATCAAAATTTCTCAGTTCGAATGTAAGAAACAATTGTTGCCATAGTTGCTGCAATACAAGTCAATTCTAGAGTTTCGACATGGAATATTTTTGCTCATATATTTATCACCAGACAGTCAATACGGACAGTTCTGCTTAAGGATTTTCATTTCTTTCCTTTAAAAAATCAAATAACAAGCAATTGAACGCAGTAGACTTGCCCCTTAGCTTGGAATTTTCTCTGTAATTTAAATAAATTGTTTCTTAAAAGCCATTAAAAATACTTATTAAAAATGTATGGCTTTTCAAATGTAAAAACAAAGAAATAAAAATAAAAAAGTTATTTAAATTTCTTATTGTAACAATATGCATCAGCCACCCTGTATGTATGTATGTATGAAGGTTTTTATAACTGGTATGTATGCAGGCACGTAGCTAGGGGGGGGGGGGCTTGGGGGCTAGAGCCCCCCGAAATGATTTGACAAATTTAAAAACTTAATACAATTCGTTAGAAAGTAACAATGTTATTGATAAATTTAATATGAAAATAATTATTTTTGACTTGGATCAAATAGGAAATAGTTTTATATGATTCGAATCTTAAAATTTCGTTAGAAAACATCGCCTGCAAATGGGCGGCTATCATTGTTAGAGTTGATTTTCGACAAAAAGCAATAAATAAAATCTTTTCATAAGAGATTTCGATGTCTTTGACTTAAAATATAATCAAAAAATTGTTTGAGACAATGCAAACTAAACAGAAAAAACTAAAATTGAGTTTTAATTAAAATATTTGTTGATTCAGCAAAAGTTTAACTAAATTCGGTCGTGTTGATGCAATTGTAGTAACAACTAAAATAATTTGTATCTATTTAATTAATATTATTTTCAATTACATATAGTTTTATTCACATCTATTAAAAATTTAATTGAATATTGTTTACTATTGGGAAAAATTAGACCATTTGAAAAATCGCAAAATTTAAAAAAAAAAATTGCCAAAACAATCCTCAAAATTGCAGAAATTTAAAAAACTCCCAAAATAAACGCCAAAATTAAAAAAAAAATTTTAAAAAAATGACCAAAATTAAAGAAACGCGAATTTTCAACTTTAAACGATTTTTTTAATTTTGGCGACTTTTTAAAATTTTTGCATTTGTTTCAATGTTGTTCAACGTTATAAAAACTGAGAATTTTTTTTATACCAAATTCATTTTCAATTAAACAGTTAATTGAAAGTAAGCTTGAAATCGAACAAAAGTTTAATTGAATTTTTTTTTGACAATGATTTTTTCTGTGTATTTTGACATAATCTTTTAAAATGGAGCTACCACTAAGACTCAAAATTAAGTTTACTTGTGCCGTAAAAGTCGTTACTTTACTTACAGTGCAATCTTTTTGGTAAATTTGGTTTGCTACGCACGCATCTGGTAACATAGTTTTCAGTATTTTTTTTTACGATATATATTTCGATATCTCATATTTTTTTAATTTTTTGAAACAAATTTAAGCCTCAAACTTTGATCGATATGCATAACATGTTAACGTGGTCCAATGGGACTCAAATTTTCTCAATTTCTTTTTAGACTAAATGTAAACAAATTTCTATCGGCGCTCCTTGAAATGCGACATTTTAAAATCAAGCAGCTAAACCAGTAATAACGATGTAGTTTTTTTTTTAGACATTTTAAAGGGTTTTTATTTAAAAAATTGATTAAAGACAATTTGAAAAGCGTTTGAAATTGTCCAAAATATAAATCAAAGTGAATTGGAAATACGAAATAAATAAGACCTAGGCGATGGAAATAAGACCTAGGCGATGTCAGGTATATTTTTAAATTTTCCAATTTTATATTTATTCTTTATTATTATTTCTTTCAGACTACAATCACGCTTGTTTGTAAAATTTAGGATTTTTTTAATACAATACATGAAGTCGGATATATGAAAGAGGGGAAAAAATAGTGAATAATTTGTTAAAATAATTCAAATAAGTGACAGCCGGGGTCCACGACATAGTGTCAAAATGGTTTTCAAAATGTGTGTTTTCTCGAGGATTTGAACGCTGTTTTCAAATAAGTCTAAATTTTCTAAACTTTAAACATATTTTCATACAAAAATGTGTTAATTTTCACCACCAATTTTAAAAATAGATACGTTTTTCATATATTTTTGCTGCTTTATCACCTATCCGAATTTATTTTCAAAGGAAACCCATCGGAAAAGCTTCCTTATAAGTGGCAGGCAAATTATATAGGGTATTTGCTTTTAATTTGTTTTTTGGACGGTTATAATTCTTTAATTTCCCGAGTTAAAACGTTTGCATAAAATAATACATTATTTTATATGCACTTATAAGGTTTTGTCTGCCAGTGCATTTAACCGGACATAATTATATAAATTCATATATAAAATTAATTTCGTAGAAAAAATTTAATATGATGTCATATATAGTTGCGTATAATTGTATATTGCATTTAGAATACGCTAAAACTAATCCAATTAATAATTACGTTATATTTATATACCTAGACATTGCAAAATAATATATATTTTGATATTATATCATATTTTAAAAAACACAATTTTATTTTAGATAAAATTGTATATTACCCCATGCAGAGTCACACTAGAAAATTTGTCAATTATATTTTGGATGTAAATGTGTATTACATCAATACAATTAATTGCATCATTTTGTGTATAATTTTATACACAAAATTTACCCCAATTTTTGTCTTTTGAATTGATTTCTTTCTGGTTCTTAACCCTAAAAAAAGAATTTGTTTCATTTGTAACATTATGAGTTCTTAATTTAGTCTAAGATTTTTTTCAATCCTAAACTCTAAATTTAGTTTCAACGTTTTTTCCGTCTTTGTTATTCAATGGTGTAAGTTAATAAATACCACAAAATCTTCATTTATATTTTTTTATTTTTGAATATAATAAAATTTCCAAATGCTATGGAATTTGTTACAAATTATAAAGTTGTAAACCTTTTGCAAGTGGCTAAAGTCTAAAAGGATTAATAGATATTTTGGATTTTCATGAAGTTTTAAAATCAAAAACCGGACACAACTATAGCTTATTTTGTATATTTCAGTATCAGTTCACATATAAATTTATACCGCTGTATAAAATCGTATTAAATTGTATCGCGTCATTATTCGGATGTTATTTAATCTGATATTATCAAATTAAAACTTAACTAATGCAAATATAATTATTATGCCCATTTCTCGGATAAAACTTTATTAAGACTCATATTAAATTTCGTATGATTATATAAAGCATCATATTAATTTTAATCGGGTTATTAGAAGTTGAAACTTTTTTACTTTTTTTTACATTTATCAAGTTTTAGCTACCCTAGACGTATATTTGCACATAAAAATATAAAGTAACGCAATTTTATTTTTCGTGGTTTTCAAAAAGTTTTCCGCATAATCCTTTTTTTATTTAATTAAACTAAAAATTAATATTTAGCTAAAAATTTAACGTAATTAGACAATAACGATGCATATCTAACTTAAAGTACACAAACATTTTCAAATTTGTGATCAAACAGATTAAAGCGTTGTTTCGCAATATAGACATCAAAATTCACAAAATAATGAACACAATAAGTAATAAATGAAAAATGCATTTTAAGGAAATGCACTTTATGCGGGAGGTTCTTGTTTCAAAATGAAATCAGAAAGCTATTTCTATTATTAATACATGATTGCCCATTACGTGTAGGTAAAAATTTAGCAAAAATTTAGCAAACAAAAGAAAAAGCTGTTACTTTAGTTTGCAAAAAAAAAATATATAAAAAAAAAAAAATCGAAAAGCCCCCCCCCCAAACAAATTCCTAGCTACGTGCCTGTATGTATGTATGTATGCATTAGAAGCAATCACATGCAGTGTTGCCAGGTTTGACGATTTATAGTCATTTTGACGATATTTAATACCCAAAATAACTAAATGACTATTGGACGATTTTTGCTTCCAAAAAATTTACGAATTTTTGACAAAAGTTTAATATGTCAGCAAAACATGTTAATTTGTCACCGGATCAATTTTTTTATTTATATAATTTGAAAAAATACCAGTTTCTTTAATTTTTTGTGTCACGAAAACACTCTAAACACACACAGTATTTCCTTTTTTAATTTTTTGACAAACTTAATATTATCACACTTTCCGTTTGACTTATGTGATGTATAGTATAAACACGTGTGTTGTAATGTAAACGGGTATTTAATAATTATTTCATTATGTATGTCTCAGCAAGCGCATTTTTTTTTTAAATCTTTTTTTTTAATTCGCGTATGCTTTTTAAACCCTAAATTCACTAAAACACTAATTTCCCTCTGAAATTCAATAACATGTACCTGACAGTATCTTAAATTTGGATTCCTTTAACATATTCCGTTGTGATAGAGAAACCTATGCAGGTGGAGTGGCCATTTATGTAAGGAAGGGAATTAACTGTAAATTGTGTAGCAACTCAAAGAAGGAAGAAAAAATTGAACATATTTTTGTTGAAATTGCATTTAATGGTAACAAAATGTTAGTTGGATGTGTGTATCGACCCAATCAGAGAACTGAAACTGAAGTTTTTATGAAGACTCTTGAAAACCTTACACTAAAACATGATGAAATTGTAATATGTGGTGATTTCAATTCAAATATTTTAGTTGAAAGTCACTTAGTAAACGATATGCAATCTTTTGGCCTCTATCCTACCAATACAACAGTACCCACTCACTACCCCTCCACTAGAAACTCGTTACTGGATATTATTTTTGTTAGTAATAAAGATAAAGTCCTTATCTACGACCAACTTACAGCCTCTTGCTTTTCAAAACATGATCTACTATTTCTCACGTACGATTTTAAACTAACGCTATCAACTAATGCTATAACTTATCATGATTTTAAACACATGGATCTAAACATTGCATCATTTGAGCTTTCAAATATTGACTGGGATTCTATTTATTATATGCCTTCAGTGGAAAGCCAACTTAACTTTTTAGAACAAAATCTTGGAGAAGTCTTCGTCAAATCTGTACCTGTGAAAACACTAACGAAAAACTATAAGAGAAAGCCATGGTTCAGCACTGATATAAAAGCTGCAATTATACAGAGAGATTTGATTTTCAGCCGCTGGAAACGTTTTAAAACTGATGAGTTACACGAGGAATATTGTAATGCAAGAAGAGAGGTAAACAGGAAGATAAAAGGTGCAAAATCTTCATACTATTCTAGTGTTTTTGAGTCAGCTGTTGGATCGAAAAAAACTTGGAAAGCCATAAGAGAAATAGGTATTGGAAATACTAATACAGTAGATTCGTCTGAAATAGATGTAGAAAATCTTAATGAAAATTTCACTAAACTTCCTAGTATTCCTGTTAACGTGAATTTCTATAATCAAACTCATGTGATGAATGCAAATGAGTTTAATTTTGAAACTGTGAATCAATCTGATGTACTATCCAGTTGTATTGCCGTTAAATCTAATGCTGTAGGCTTCGACAATATTCATCCAAAATTTTTAAAAGCAGTTCTCCCAGTAATGCTACCGTATATAACTTTCACCTTTAACACAATTTTAACAAAGAGTATATTTCCTGGTAACTGGAAATATGCAAAAATAATACCTACACCGAAAGGAAACAATGAATTTCGGCCAATTGCTATACTGCCATACTTGTCAAAAGTTTTTGAAAAGATATTACATCGCCAAATATATCGCTATATAAATGACAATAGTTTTATAACTAGTAGACAGTCAGGCTTTCGTCCAAAACATAGCTGCATAACTGCTCTCATTGATGTCTCTGAAGAATTGCGTGAAAGTTTGGATAAAGGTAACATTTCTTTTCTAGTTCTCTTGGACCACTCTAAGGCATTTGATACGGTTAATCATAATGTTCTTACTATGAAATTGAGAAAAATGTTTAATTTTTCATCGCCATCAACACGTTTAATATCTTCATACTTATCGGATCGTCATCAATCAGTATTTGCTAATAATAGGAAATCGTGCCCGTTAGCTGTATCAAAAGGTGTACCACAAGGCTCCATTCTTGGCCCTCTACTATTTACCATCTATGTAAATGATTTAATTACCCAATTATCATACTGTAATGTCCATATCTATGCTGATGACGTTCAAGTCTACATAAGTAGTGATATAAAGGAAATTGATGATTGTGTGTATAAACTTAACGAAGATCTTAAACGAATCCACATATGGGCTAATGCAAATGGTCTTTGCATAAATCCCTCTAAGTCAAAATGCTTAATTATAACCAAGAAATCTATGAAATTACTTTCAGAACCAGAAATCATTCTCAATAATCAAAGAATTGAAGTCCTAAAAACAGCAAAAAACCTTGGTATAGTATTTAATAACACTCTTACTTGGTCAGACCATATAAATGCTACTGCTGGAAAAGTTTATTCTATGTTGCGAACCTTATGGAAAACACAATATTTCACGCCAATTAAAATTCGCTTACTATTAGCAAAAACTTATTTAATGCCCACTCTCTTATACGGATGTGAAATTTTTGCAAAAACCGATACTATAAGCTATAGTAAGCTGAATGTTGCCTATAATGCTATTGTAAAATATGTTTATGGTTTGGGGAAATATGACCATGTGTCATCAGTTGCAAAAAACCTGTATGGTGTTACGTTTGCTGATTTGTTACAGATACGTACTTTAATTCTACTCCACAAAATTGTATATACTCATGAACCTTCGTATCTCTATAATAGAATAACGTTTTCCCAATCACCTAGGAATAATGGTTTGATTCCAATAATACATCGTACTACAAAATCTGAATGGCATTTCTATATCCATTCAATAGGTCTTTGGAACTCTCTACCACCAAACATACAATTTATAAGCAATGCCATGCATTTTAAAAGGTCCCTTTTTGATTTTTATAGTTTTGCATAATATGTTATGTTAAAATTAAAATTAATGCTATAAATTAATTTTGTATTTGTTAATTTCATTTTTAATTGTTTAAACTATGTTTCCATTTTTAATTTATTAAAATTTATTTAATCTGTTTTTATATATAATTTTTTTTTCTTTTTTTTCAAATTGTTATCATATGTATATGTTTTAGCATCATAGCTCATTACTATTACTCCTCCTATACTCTAATCATAAGATTATTAGTCTTGTTGTATAGGAAATCAAAATAAATATAAATAAAATAAAAATAAAAATAAAAATAAATAAAAATTGCAATATGGATCTTTGTTATAAAGAATTCATTTTATTTAAATTGTTTGTCTCGTCAACAAGACTCCGTACAAATGATGTCTAATATAACGGACTTCTTATATCCACAGATTTCATAAATACTTCAATTTGCATTTCCCTTTAGTTCTGTCCAATTCAACTGAATATATGTAACTGAAACGATTGCCACTTAAACTATGTTAATGTAGTATTTACAAAACAGTTCAAAAGTTTCTACGTAATCACCTTCTTGGACCCCTAAATGCTTTTTTAAAAGTCCATGTGAAAAAAGCATAACTTTGCTTAAAATGTAATATTAAATTCCTGTCAGTGCATGCAAACGATTTCTCAACTCTTTCCACAGTTTTTATCAATTCTGTAAATTGTCACTACTGATTTTAAAACCAACTATTATTTCAAAAAAAAAAAAATTGCTTCATTGAGAACAAACCTGCAGAATAACTTTGAACATTAATTTGTGTTTCAGTGAAACATAAGATGAAAAACATTTAAAGTTTTTATTAATATTATTAAAATATAATATTCCTAGCATGTTTAGATCAAATCGGTATGTTTTTCGCTAAAATTAAAGTGTTTTTGTATTTAATACAATTCATTTTCCTTACATTGCTAAAAGCCTATTTTGTGGCTTTTTTCTACTAAAATCACGGGTTTTGTTTTATAGAAAAATAATTATTTCAGTGCTACATTATATGTAAATATTTCATGTATGGATAATATTATTTTCTACAAATATTGATTACTTTGAGACATCGATTTGTGCTTTTCCCCTATTTCAAGTGTTATAAGCAAACCGCATTTAATTATTGCAATAAACTGAGTTTATTTTTGACCACATAACCCTCGTTAATCGAGTGTTAGATTTTTTTCTACTAAATTCGTTTCATTTACAAAACAAAAGTTTTTTTCCTAAGAATATTTTTTTCTATTTTTTTTTATTTTTATAAACTTCCCTTCACAATTTAAATGGAGGAGCCAGTTATTCTTCCAATTAGGTCCTTTCTCAATTACAATTAGATATTAAATTAAATTACTAATTCACAATATTTATTTTATTTATTAATTAATAATCACATAATTACAAATTATATAAATATTACCCTAACCGAGCACTAGCTACTATGGCCTTCGGCGCGTTGTAGCGAAAACAGACCAGAGCCTCTGGTGGGAATCGAACCCACGACCCCCGCACTGATAAGCCAGCACGCTACCAACTAGCCTACCGGGGCGCACAATTCACAATATATTTATTATATTTAAAACAATTTTTTTCTTATTACTGTCCCTTTAAACCTATCCCTTTATAACTTAATAGATGGCGCTATTGACAATTTTCCCAATTGGACGTTTCCATCAATTGCAATTGGATTCTTAAAAGAATATTAATTGGATTTTAACTCCCAATTCAAATATATATTTAATATCATAGAAATTAAACATAGCGATTTCAGCGCCTGAATATCGACGATTTTTTTATAGCAAAGACACAAACCATATATATTGAATTGTGTAAATCTTTATCTGTATTTATATACAGTGCAGTTCGCTTTTAACGATAATTGATACAACATTTTTTTGTTCACCCCAAATACATTAATTAATCATATTTTATTTTACTTATAAAAACAACATTGTTATTGTTATTTTTACAAGGAATATAGATATATATATATATTATTTGCACTTGCATTGGTTAATTCAAACAATGAGATGGAGGGTATCCAAAAATTCGGCACAGCCGAATTTAATCTTTTTTATACCAAATTCGGCACATCGGACTTTAATGCGTCCACTTGTTTTATTATTTATTTGTTACATTTTTTATATAACAAAATGTTATATTTATTTCATAAATTGCTTTTTTTTATTAAACAATTAAAAAACAATAATTTACTATTAAAATTTTTTTTTATTTCATTAATTGGTTTTTTTTTTCTTTAAAAATAAATTACAAAAAACAATACATTTATTCAAAAATAAATTTTTATAATTAACAAAAAAAAGAAGAAAAAATTTTTATAATTAACAAAAAAAAAAAAAAAACAATTTTAATATAATTTGAAATTAAATATATTTTATTATAATATAAAAATATTGTGAAAATAATTTTCATTCATATAAATACATATTACTATTAATAAAATACGTATTTTCTTTTTCATTATCAGAACAAAAAAAAAAACACGCGCATCCGCATAAAATCATAAATGTACTATCCTCACCGAAGCAAGAACGCAACTGCCGTGCCAATAATTAAAAATATACAATCAATCAACAATAATTGAGTTGAGAGTCATGCTATAAACACATAGACGACTGCAGCTACACGACTACAGCCTGTCAAAAATAAAATACACACGTTTATATGAAAACGATTATTTTGGCACCAACACAACTACACGGCTACCCGACTACTTTTGACGCTGTAGTCAACTTAGGTTAATTTCTATTTTTGTTGGCTGCAAAACAAAAATAGTGTTGACAATAAAACAATATATGTAACAAATTAGTGCTTAAAAATATTTTATTTTGTTAAACACAAAAAACGTCGCAACATCAAATGGTATAATTGCATTAATATTCAAGAGGGGTTATATAAATTTATTTTCACGTTATAATAATGTATTATAAATAAGTAATTGTATTTTTAAGTGAACTTTATATACGTGTCTACAACCAAGCATGTTGTTCTATTTTAATAAAGAAAAAAAATATGTAATTGGCACTACTGAAACAAAAATGCATTTGTATCAGGGATGTTAAATGGAGTTTTCAATTTTGTACCAACATCCAAAAAAAATTGTACTTTTTGGACGTTGACGGTACCATTTTTTTTTAAATTTATTAAAACAACAACAAAAAAATACATAAAAATTCTCTTGTACAGAAAAAAAAAAAAACAAAACCTTCCAATAACATACATTATATGTATGAATAAAATAAGGCATAAAAAAGTCTTATGAATATATGAGACCAAATCATGGAATTATTTGTTTAGTTAATAAACTATTTGGAATTTCTACATCATAGCAGCATAAATTTGTCGCTCTTAACCAATCCTTAGTCTGTATGAGACTTGATAATGTTGGCTAATGTAGTCTGTTTCTTTCCTTAGTTTTTATTATATTTTGAAAAGAAAAAAACTCTTTAAACATTTGCAGACCAGTGTGGAATGGATAAAATTCCAGCAACGACTAGAAATGTCTGGAAACATATTGACATTCAGTTCATTTTGAAAATTAGCTACTACCGACCAAAAACTACAAACCTTTTAATTTTTTAACGACTTCAGTTAAAAAAATTTTAGTTTTTACTCTGGCTCAAGTAATATTTTTACTAAGAAGACAAGAATGGAGCAAAATTAATGATTAATCGGTTTTTTGTTAAAGTTCTGCCTATTATGGAGGCTATAACTTTTCTAAAACATTGGGTTCTGATGAGATCTTTAACCAGATCGAAATACTAGTATTAACCTAGCTAATATGTTTGATTTGCTTTATTTTTGTAAATATATCGTTCTAAATTAAACATATATAAGATTGTTTGGAATTTTCTTTCATTTCTTTAACAATAATTTAATTTTCGTTTGAGTTTGAATTTTAACGTCTTTTTCAGACAATTGCAGTTAATACTATAATTAATATGCAATTTTATTTAATTTAATTGTGAAAGGTGTGGTAGAGAAGAATGAGTGTATTTTCTAAAAATCATAACTACATTGCAAATATTCAATTTTTTCTGAATCAGACTGCGCAGTTTCTGGTATTGAACATTCGTCAGTGACCCTGTTTTTTTGAATTTTTGAATAATGTAATATTTGTTATGTTTTTATTTGTTCGATTGCGTCTATATGAAATTTTTCTGTGCAATCACTGACCGTGGTATAGATAAACTGATTTCTAATGCCACATGCACTCGCACTACACGTTAAACAGAGCGCTTTAGCCCTCTGAGCTATAGTTAGGTCGAGTTTTGTTGTGATTAAAACTAGTTTTATTCAATACACTGTGTTTTTGTTCTTGCATACATAATCTCAGAAGTACAACTCCAACAACACAACAGTTCTATTTTTAGAAACTCACCTCACTCTAATGTCCACTGTTTTCCCATATGTTATAAGTGATGCCATATCTATATATCAATTTTCACTTCTTCAGAATTTTAATAAATTCAAAATAAAAGTGAAGTTGGCTGCAACAAGTGTCAATATATGTAAGAGCTGCCAGATAAATTTTGTAAAAAATCGTAAATTTTTAATCGATATTAAAAAAAAAAAAATTGCCAACTTTATTCTTCAAAATCCTTAAAATGATGATAAATCGTAAAATCTGGCGGATATAGTCGCATATATTTTAAGAGCTCATTACATAAAACGAATAAATGCAATGAAAAAGGACACAATAACAATTTGTTTGCTATACTAAAAATTCAAAAAGGGGAAAAATTAAAAATTTTTAAATTGTACCAAATGAGTAGCGGTAGTACCACGGTACTTTATAAGGTCAAAATGTACCAAAAAAAGTACAATTGTACCAACTTTAACATCCCTGATTTGTATAAAAAACAGCTGTTGATATTTTTAAATTGAATCGTGGTCAGCTGTTTACTATACTGCTGTCGTTTCCAAAATAATAAGTAGCTGACCACACGGCGACGATTGCAGTCAACGGCATTTGCAGTCGTGTAGCTCTGCAGTCTGCTGTGGTCTATGTGTTTATAGCATCAATTACAATTTCATAACACAAAATTCTCATATTCTTACCTCATCCAACAATATTCGCTCACCTCAACCACCATCCACCATAATCGAACAAGTGGCAACCAGTGTTGCCAGGTATGTTGAGCATAAAATCGTCCAATTTTCCAATAAAAATCGTCAAAATCGTCATTATATTTTCAAAATCGTCAAAAAATCGTCAAAACAAAAAATATTTGTAACAAGTGGGATAAAGTTTTAATAAAAAAAAGAATAATAATGTAGTTCACATTTCAAGTGCTCATGTACTATCGGTGTAATATAATACGATTTTTTACACTTTTCTGTAATTTAACCTTCGAAAATCATGATATTTTATAACGATAGCACTTTACCACTTTAACTGTTAATTTCTTCTACATAATTCTGTAAGCACCACTTCAGTAGCACAATTTTTAAAACTTAAATTCTTTTACATAGTTTAGAAATTCTTTAACAATGTTATTTTCTTTAATTATTAAATTTGGACTTCCATTAACGAGTTAAAGTTTCAAATTGCAATACATGTGATGACATAGTTTAATACAATAAGTTGTGAAACTTTTGATAATTTCATATTTTTCATTTTGGGTTGGTTTTTAATATTGCTAAAAATTATTTATTATTTTATTTATTATTTATATTATTATTTATTTTTATTTAAATATTGTTTATTACTGCATGTTTTCGCATTTTCAAATATAAATTGTGAATATCAGAAGTTTCACTTTGGAAAACTTTATTTATATTATTATTATGCCTGTTTTTTAAGCCCCGGACTTATTTTTGGATTTATAAATGAGAATATTCGAACTCGATGTTTGTTTTACAAAAACATGGATGTTTTTTTTTTAATTTAAAAAATATTTTATTTTTATCTCAATCTTACACTAATTAAACTTTATAAAAATATAAATATTAAAAAAAGCATGGTTGGCATTCAATAACTTTTCATAATAACGATTGGCTATCACAGTAACACTAATAGCGGAATGGAAATTTAAAAAAAGCGATTTTTCTTCTTATGTAAACGGTTTTAGTTTTCTATTTAACCTGTTGATTTTGAAATATCTGGAACTAGTTAAAGTCAAAATAACGCTAAAATACCGAAACGACGATTTATAACGTTATTTTGTTGATGTAACAAAATTAAATGGGTAGAATTTTGAAATAAACCCTGTAAAGACATATGCCACTATTGGAATCGTAGCTTTAAAACGTTCATAACGGCATTGGTGTGGCATGCAACTGCATTGTCATGAAAAGGTAGTGTTTGCCAACCATGAAAAAAGTAAGCACATACTCAGGGAACTTCTGCTGTAAATATTTGTCGTTGTTTCAGTTGTAATACAGTATCTTTCTTTTTAAGTGAAAAAACAGACATTTGTAGAAGAAATTTAATTTTTGACTACAATTGTAGTTCAATTAAAAAAACAAACCACATTGAATTACAGTATTATGATTTTACATTCATTTCATACAGTAGTTCTTTTTTTTTTTTTTTAAATAAAAAAAATAGTAAAAAAAAAAAACAAATTAATGTTTGTTTATTTTTTACTACACTGACTGAACCACTCTTTAATAATAATAATTGAATTTACTAAATGTAAGTCGTTCTTTTTTCAAGTGAAATTTCATTTGTTTTTAGCTACATTTGCAGTGGTCTTTACCGTCATTAAGTGCAGACAATAAATTAAAATGAACCTAACTTTTTTGCTAAGCTTTGAATAAAAAATAGTTTTTAATTTTAACGAAATAATAAAAATCCAAAAATACATCCGGTGATTTTTTAATAATAGGAAATCAACATGTTTTGCCGACATATTAAACGTTTGTCAAAAAATCGTCATTTTGGAAGCAAAAATCGTCAAATCGTCATTTAGTAATTTAAGTACTAAAAATCGTCAAAATGACGATAAATCGTCAAACCTGGCAACAGTGGTGGCAACATCAACTTCTAGGAGAACTGGTTTGTCGTTCGTTGAGTGAAGTTGAGTTTACGGACGCCTTGCATAAGATTTTCTTTTCTACAAGTTATACATAAAAAATTTGGTGTAGATCAAATAGCAGCCATTTTGTTTTTTACATCCAAGAAAAGTTTGCAAATTTGTTACAATTAAGTAATTCTAATAGAATTAAAAGAAAGCTGTTTGTGAAAATTATTTTTACATAATTAAGACGTAGAGTCTAAAAAGATCAACAATTTTTAATTACGAGATATTTATAATTCCTTGGCAATATGGATAAGGAATTACCTGGTTCGGTTGACCCGATACCAAACGCAGTAATTTGGTCACCAGATAAGGACAACCCGGCAAGTAACAATGTTATTGGTGAATTAATGTTAAAAAGTGGAATAACCACTCAGCTAGATAACAACATGGAGGTTGCATCCAGTGATAGTGACAATGATGAGGATTTTAAAGAAATCAAATCAAAGCGCCATAAAAGAAATGTAAATGGAGAAAATATCATTCCAATGCAGGCTAGGAATGCGTTAAAGGTAAATGTAGACGTTTCCAGTTTTGGGTCTACCAAAATTTCACAAAATCGCTTTGAGTTATTGGGGAAGCTGAATATAGAAGTAAATAAAGGTCCATCTTCAAGCAGACAAGCAGCTAAGAATGCAGATAAAAGCAAAAATGGTGAAGAGAACGCTGGTAGGCCGGTAAGGAAAAAATTTTGTCCCCCAATTATTTTACACAATGTTAATGTAAAAAAACTTGTTGACCAACTAAATGGTAGAACACCTAAAGTCGTTTATAAAATTATTAACTCATCTAGAAATAAAAGCAAAATTTGTTTCAAAGATCTGTCCGCGCATTTAGAAATGATGGAACTATTAAGGGCCCAAAGTATTAAATCATACTCTTTTACTCCGCCTGAGTTAAGATGAGTATCGGTAATTTTAAGAGGCTTATACCATCTGACTGAAGTGTCTGAAATTGAAACTGCTCTTAAAGCTGATTTACCAGATACAATTGAAAAGGTTAGTAAACTAGTTACACAGTATTCTGCTAATAATGATTACGATACAGGTTTATTTATTGTTACTCTAGCACAAGGTAAGAAATTAAATGATGTTAATAGATTACGTTTTATTTTGAACCAATCTATTACTTGGGAAACTCCCAAGTCAAAAAAAAGAGAGATTCAATGTTTTAGATGTCAGTCGTGGGGACATTCAGCCCGAAACTGTAATTCGAATTTCAAATGCGTGAAATGCAATTTAAAGCATGATCCTGGTAGCTGTAGCGTTAAATTAGGGGAATCTTCTCCAACGTGTGTAAATTGTAACGAAAGCGGCCAAAATCTATT